>CM034150.1:244131347-244166347 GCA_019776745.2 Taxus chinensis | reverse complement strand
TGTGTTTGTAGTTGTTGAATTGTGTTGTCTCCTTTATTATTGAACTTTGCATCATATATATTGAACATTGTGATGGGTATGTTGAACTTTGTATTGCACATATTGCACTTCACACTATATTGTTACTAAGTGGTGTGAAGAATCTAAAACAATACCTTTCAACAAAACAACATGTCTATGAAAGTTGTTTGAAAGTATTTTGTATTCCAATCATCATCATGCGTAGAGCATAGAAAAAGCTGAAATGTTTATTGCACTTTCTTTCAAATATTTAATTTTGTCCTTTGGGGGTGTGGGATTAGTTTGTGTGTGTTAGTATCTTGTCATTCCTCTCACCCACCAATTTATGGTGCATTGGGGTTGAGGTTTGACTTCTTAGGCGGAGTTGAGGATAAGTGATGTGGCATCCTACATGGAGCCACCTCATCCTCCTCTCTCCCTTTTCTATTTATTGTTGCTCTTTTACTTGTTTGGGGGTTACTTGATCATTTTTGACTCTTGAAATTTTGGAGAGTTAGAGGATTCTTGGGAGTGCTTATGGATTGTTAGAACTTGTGGATGCTTGCTAGATTTTGAGGAGCTTGGAGTTTCACTCTTGAAACAAGCTCTACTATGGAGAAGTAGGAGCTTTATCTTGCTTAAATTATGTTTTTTTATTTTTGTGTTTATATGTTTGTGTTGAGTGTTGTTTTCCTTGGAATGCTTGTTGGGTATGAGTAGATTGCCTAGGTTCACCCTAAGTTTGGAGTAGGAGGAGACTATGGGGAGATTTCATGTAGGGAGGCATAAGAGTTTACTTTCTTGTTGGAGGGATTTTGGGTTAGGTGCTCCACTTTGTATGAGGAATGATTGCATTTCTTCTTGTTTCTTGTTATGAGGGAGGCATAAGAGTATATGAGAGGTATAAGGGGTACTTGAGGGAGGCATAAGAGTTTGTAGGGAATTTTATTTATGCTTTGGAGGATTTAAGGTAGGCACCCATTCCCATTGGGAGGCAATATAAGTGGCCTCCCCATAGATCTTGCTCTTTTGGCTTTCATTCTAAGCCTTGTTTTATTGCTTTTTCTTCTTCTTCTTGTGTTGTTGATTTGAATGTGGTTGAAATGTTGTGAAAGATTTTTTTGTTTTGCGGAAGCTTGTTGTTTCCATGTGTTGGAATTGTCTCCTATTGGAATGTGGTTGGGGCTCGGGGGCCAATGAAGAGGATGGCTTCTCCTCTTCATTGGATTTCTTGGTGGGTGGAGAGTATTTCCTCTCCCCCCATTTTGTTGTGAATCAAAAAAATCATGATGGAGCCTTCTTGCTTGGAGTTGTGGAGCTTGGAGTGTTGTTGGAAAAATTAAGAGCTTATCCTTGTGAAGAAACTTATTGTATTCCACTTAGAGTGGAGGAATTTGTATTATTATAGTTTCCTTTATTTGCATTCTTGTATTATAACCCACCTTGAGTGGATGACCTTGTAATAATCTTGTGTGGAAGAGTTTGCATTCAAATATTTGTATGTTGAAAAGAGAAAGAAGGTTTGTATTGAGTTAGTTGTGAAATGGAAAAGAAAAGTTACTTTCATTATGAAGTTGTAAAGTTGTAAATGAGAAAGAAGGAAAAATAGAAGTTGTAAGAAGTTGAACTTGTAATCATAATATTTTTGTATGGAAAAACAAAGTTATTGTAGCAAATTTGAATGTATGTATATTGTAGGGAAATGAAAGAGACAACAAGTTGCGTGCGTGCGTGCGTGCGTGTGTGTGTGTGTGTGTGTGTGTGTGTGTGTGTTGTGTGTGTGTGTGTGTAGAACTAAATTTCAAAACTGGAACCTTTAGATGTACTTAAATAGACTCAGAATTCATTTTTAAACCTTTTGGAAACTTTTAGTTTCTTGGAAAAATCTCGGATTAAGATTTTGTTTTTTTAGAAACAAAACAGCCTCCCTGTGTAGCGTGGTGGTCGCGTAACCCCCGCTTAGGCTAAGGTGGCGGTCTCAAAACCTCCGCTCAGTAGGGTGGCAGTCCATGGTTTATCACCTAGGCAGGATGGTAGTCCCAGGACCACCAGTCTCCTCCAGGTGACGGTTCTGTCACTCACGACAGAACTCCGTAGATCTGCACATGTGCAAAACTTTAGCTGGTTTATGTAAAAATTAAAGTTGTAAAAATTAAATAAAAGAATTTCAGCATGTAAATAATGTGTGATCCCTTAGTATGTTTTAGTGAATTAATAAAATGACTTTATACTATTAGGATAATGAAACTAAATTATTTAATCATGAGGTTAGTCAATTTTGGGATTGAACATTAACTTAAGTGAAGAAAAGATTTAATTAAGTAAATTAATCTAGGGTACCTTCCTAATGCATAAAGGATTAATGGACTCTAGAGATTAATTTGAGAATATGTTAACCTTTGTTCTAGATTGGGTTCTTCCATAAAAAAGCTGAGTTAGTGGTGTTGGTTAGTTATTGTACCCTAGGGGATTAACATCCTTGTAACTTGTTTTATCCTTCTACTTTGTCCCTGTAACAAAAAAAAATTAGTCACAAATTTCGGGTTAAGTGTTGGGAGTTAGCATGTTTTAGAACGTCATTTTAGACGGGCGTTATAGCTTACATGTAAGACATTTTGTTGTATATGACTTGTCTCATCATCACTCAGCGTTTTTTCCATCTCATATGGTCCGCCACCTCAGTTAGTGAGAATAGGTCAATAGGGTTAGTTAGGGTTGTGTACACGTGTCATGTACATGAGTTATATAACACTCCTATATGTACCTCTTATTTTTAATCTATGAGCATGCCAAACACACCAATGTATTTCTGTACTTGAATTTCCTTATGATTTGTGCTCTTGCTTATTACGTGAAGTTTTCTCATTACCATTAGAAGTGAAACCCTCTTCGGTGTGCATGAAGTTCTGTATTGATACTCACAAAACAATATGATATGGTATCATAGTGGATGTTCGGTAAATGTGCACTCATTTGAAATTGGTTGTTGATTACTTCATTTCTGGTTTTCGTGCTTCTTGTAAAAATTTGTCAATTACTTTTTGGAATCTTGTTAACAGATTTAATAATCTTGTTTCTTGGATTTTGTAATATTTTTCTGGTTTTGCATGTGCATGTTACATGTGTTTCACAACTAGATTTAGAAAACTCCAACCAAGTTTGGAGGTACCGCTAAATCTAGAGTAAGGTTTTGCATTTTTGGTTTTAATAAGTAATTTTTAATTGGAAGTGAAGTTTTTTTAGAAATTCTATTTTTTGAACCTGTTAACATTTTTTTCCTGCCTGGTTTGCTTTTTTTTTTTTAGCTTGGTTTCCTCTGCTTGTATTTTCTTTTCATGTGGGTTTGTATTTGTTTCTTTCTCAAGCTCTACATTGTGGTCAAGCTCTTTCTTGCATCGAGATGAGCTTGAATTGCTCCTCTTTGTTTGTATTCTTTGTTGGGGGTCGTGATGTGCATTGGTTTTTTTCTTGCCATATTTTACATTGTGAATCAGATTGCCTTAACTCCTTGTCATGCTGCCTTTGGACTATCTCAGCCTTGCATTGCCATTTCATTACATTGTCGAGCCATGTTTTGTCCAGTTTGGCCGGGTCGTGCCCTCAAACCTTTCTTTTGGTCGTTGTCACCATTTGCATTGAACACTCTATTTTTTGTTGATTCGGTTATCTACTAGGTTTTTTGTTGATGTCGGGTGTGTTTAGCATTCTCTTTGTTGCTTTCCCCTATATGTAAGCTATGTGTTTGAGTTGTTCGAGATGCTAGGGTCAATTTACATCAGAAATACTTTGGTTTTTTTACATTTTGTTGTTTGTTCTATGCCTTACCGTGTTGTGTAGTTTCTTCCTGGCTAGGCCTATCTCTCACACAAGTTCGCACAATAGGGAAAAAGTATTTTCCGTCATGTTTCCATTAGTTTGTCACTTCGCCATTAGTTTTAACGGAATAGGTAACAACGTAGTACGTTGTTAGCTATTCCATCAAATTTCTGTTTTCAGTTTTTAAAATGAACCGGTGCCATATTGTTTTAAATGTGAGTACACAACAAGATGGTGAGGCTTGTGAAATAGGGCGCGGAGGTCGCAGGTTCAAGGTCGGCTAGGTGCAAAGAAAGACCACATCGGTCAAATTTTTGTGCAGGTTCACGTTGATTGCGAAGCTACATGATGGATAGGCACAACAATTTATTCCTTATAGTTTCATCTTTTGCTATGGTGGGTTTTGCTGTTGAGCCGTGCTATCTCTACTAGCTGCTCATGGAATAACCCTGCAACTTGACCATTCGACCCCTCCCCTACGTGTTGTCCGTTTCTTGGCTGCTGTGTGCATTACTCTGCTGTAGACTGACTAAATCACCATAAAAGTCTGAGACTGTCATCACCAATCCGACACTATGATAATTCTTCACCGGGAACTCCTCGTGCTATGATTATTTACTAATGCACAGCTTTTAGTTTGGTGGATGTAATATAGAAACAAAACATAACACAAGAATACCATTGACTATGATAAGAGGGAATGATGACAAATCTGAAATATCAAAGTAAATTATAATATTAACATGAAATTGTTACAATCTCACCCATGAGGTACTTCAAGTGTTATTGACTTCACTTTCCTTTCACCAAGACTATGGGAGAAACTTTACAATTACACCTCTTAATGGCTTCTTCAACACACCTTTAAACTGATGGCTTCCTTTGCACACTTCCTACAATATTTCTCACTACTTTCTTCTATGCTAAATGAGGGGGGGTGGCCTCTCTATTTATAGAAATTCCAGGCTTATCCATCTTATCTCTAAGATAGGATAAGAAATCCGCTTTGACGAATCATATTCCATACCTTAACCCTTATCTGTACATGTAAGCTTATCTTTTAAGATAAGATAAACCTTATCATTTTACATGGGTTCCACATTTTTAGACTTTTTACAAATAAAATACACAAAATATTTATGACCTCACTCCTTGTCCTTATTACCAATATAATATTTCTAATTCCTAATCATGTAGACCCTACCTCTCTAATTACCCAAACTTTGACATTTTAACATTACCGAACCACTTACGACAAATATTTACTTTTTACAACATTCCTATTGTACTTTGACTGTTACCGTACTCCACATTATTGGCGGCATCATACTGGTAGCGCTGTTATCTTCTATCGGACGCTACTACTAATTATACTTAACAACATCCTATTCCTAATACATACATTGATGAAATAGAAATTACGGAGGAAAATTTTAGTGTCGACAAGACCTCCATTCTTCCCACCTTAGTCCTTTTCCACACCATGTTCTCAGTCGTCTCGGGTTTCTCACTTCTCCTGATCGATTCAATCAGTCCTTCCACGCATCAATCTCCGTGCTAGCCTCTTGAGGTCCATGATTGCTTTGACTGTGCCCTCCAACTTTATCACTGTCCCACTTGTTTTCATTTCAAAGCCCATTCATTTTATTAATTTTTTCGAAGCCTTTAAATTATTAAGAGTGGGATATATTGTATGTAGGTCGTTTTTAGATATAAGGGTGGGGTTATAAAGAGGTAAGGTGTTTATTTAAAGGGGTGTGCTTATTTATATTAAGTTAAGTTCTAGATTCTAACTAGGATATAATTTCCTATTTCTAAGATAGAATTTTATAATTTTAGTTAGGTCTTATTAAAATTTAAGATCTAATTTTCTTAAGGTATTTAATTTTTTTTAATTTAATTTAAAAATTAATGTCCGGAGGTAACAAAAAAGGTTTAAGGGACTACAAGAGGAGCAAAGAGAACAAGACAATGTATGAAGGGAAAAAACAAATACAAAACAAAATACGAGAAGCAACAGGAAAGACACGTGAAGCAACAGATCTATGTGCCAAGCTTAGGAGGTTCTACGCCTGGTAGATCGTGACTGTTGTGTGAAGTCATGTGCCCGTTTATGCCTCCGGTGTTGTGTAGAAGGCTGAAGGAATGCACCAATATTTTGGAACCCAAGGCTGCCATGATGATGTTTGAGGAGGCCATATCTATGTTGGGTCATCTCCCTGATAAATAAAGCAACACACCTCTAGTCTTCATAATGAATAAGGGCACGTAATGAGCCTTGAGTTTCTCGAAAGAGACAATAGTACCTACCACGGATCTCATAGTACACAGGGCAATGAAATATAAAGTGCTCCTCTGATTTAGGTTCATTGTTGGAAAGTGTGCAAGTGCGTTGGTCCCTAGGAATGTAGTGCTCTGTCTCCATGCGAAGCTGATGAGAGCAAACTTGTAATTGACCCAAGGGGAATCTCAATTAAAAATTTAGTATTTTTAGCTAAATTTTAATTAAAAATTTAGAATCTAATTTAATATTTTTCATGGTAATTAATAAATTTTAATTGCTTAGGAGCTTTATTAACATCTGATTTCTTTTTTTTAAATCTCTTTGTTAGCATATATTACATCTTTAGTGGTTTTATGATCAGTTATCTGCATGTAGGTATGTATGCCTCCACGTGAGTAGGTAGTCATTTGCATGTAACCGTCTGGTTATTTTTATATATTTTCCTTCTCCTTATTGAATATATTTTTTTCTAAAATTTCTGCAATTGATCTTTGTTCCATCATTGGTATCAGGGCAGGCATTTTGGCGCAAGAGTCAATCTGTCTTCTCTTTTGCGCGTAGATATTCCTATCATAGTTGTCTTCCTCTGTGGCCTGCGTGGAAGTCTCTTGGCGGTGTTTGATGTTTCCTTTGGGCGTCGTTATACCTGCGCATAACAAAGATCTGTTGAAAGCCCAATGAATACATTGAGTTGCTTTTAACATGCATGCCAACGCGGGGAATTTATTTGAAGTTTTTGTTTTGGTTTGAAATTGTCATTGTGCCCACTGTATGCTTTCCATGATGACACAACACAAGGGGGCTTAACAACTGTTATAAGGGACTTTAACATTTTTTAGAGGGGCTTATTTGTAGGGTTTCTACCATGGGCGATTCCATGTCCCCCTTCGAGTCTCCCAGGTGCAATGGATTAATATACGAGCCTTCAGATGATGGGAACAAAGAATCATCTTGTATCAAATGCAGCTGCAGGATCGGTGACTAGAAAGGGCGATGCAACTGTAAGTGACTTTCAGACACAATCGGGAGCTAGAATCCAACTGTTATGTACTCATGAATACTTCCCTGGTACAAGTGATAGGATAATATCAGTTACTGGGACAATCAATGAAATATTTATTGCAACAAGTCTTATTCTAGCAAAACTATTGCATGAGGCCGAGGATAAAAAATGATGCCGATGAAAAGACAGGTCAAGTTAGGCTTATTCTTCCCAATTCTGTACGTGGCGGCATAATTGGTAAGGGAGGAGCTAAAATAAAATCATTTGTTGAAGATTCACAAGCCAGTAGTAAGTTATCTTCTCAGGAGCAAGCCTTGCCTGGAATTAGTGATCGAGTTGTAACTGTGTGTGGCACCTTGGAGCAACAATTACGTACAATTTTCCTTATAATTTCCAAGTTGGCTGATGATCCAAATTATGCACAATATGCAAATGCTCCACTCTCGTATACATGTATAAACATGTCTGGAATGCAAGAAATCCCTAGTAGCATATAGGAGATCAAAGACGTGTGGAGATTGTTTGAATCAATGAGCCTCAAAGCCATATTTTGCTAACTAACTAGCAACATATTGGAGGTTGGAGGATACACGAATGTTAGAGGATAATTGACATCCTCTCGTGAGTCGCCTATGACGGGGTAACACCATTATTTTGGTGACAATTTTGTTTTTGTTTGTGTTCGTATTTTGTTGTTTGTGATGTTGTTTTGTAGTGTGTTTTTCAATAAAGATGCAGAATATTTTCTAGTTTGGTACCTCCTGAATGAAGGACATTGTGAGGAGAAAAATTACTAAAGTATCACTTAGTTCTTGTGTAAAGGGTTTGTGGAAATATGAGAAACCACTGAAGTGTACAATGGAGACATCAGGTCACCTCCATGTTTGTGGTGAACCTGCAGTCGGAAAACCATATGGGTTTGTGCTAATCCAGGGAAACCGGAAACCATCGAGGTGTTCTCAGAGATGGATGTATTTAGGTCACTTCTAGGTTTGTGGTAATCCTACAGTGAAAAACCAAGGTGTCACCAAGACTAAGAAGCCAGAAAGATGACATGCCACCTCAAAGGTGAGTAAGCTACACAGAGAGTGTAATAAACTTTTTATTGTGTTTGGAATAATGGGGGGGGATCCTCTATCTAGAAATATGATGTGATATTTAAATAATGTAATAAGGGGGGAATGTTAGCATATATTACATTGTCGACAGTATTATGATCAGTTGCCTCCACGTAGGTATGTATGCCTCCATGTGGGTAGGTAGTTAGTTATATGTAACCATATGTTATTTGTATATATTTTCCTTCTCCTCATTCAATATATTTATTTGAACATTTCTGCAATTGATCGCGATTCCATCACTCTTTAATCTCTATTAGTTACAAATTTAATTGTTATTCAATGTTGGAGTCACTTTTCAAAAACTTTTAATTCTCAAATTAGATTTATTGGTGTTTTAAGGTCGGAAAACTAGTGTTATTAGATGATTTTTTCTTCTAATCCATTGCTAGAGTGTGCAACACCCTTCTAGCATTTTTTGGCTTTCTGGGGGCTTTTTCAATGTCCTGGAGATCCTCTAGACTCGTGTTGAGCCCCTTTTTTGCATTGTAATAGCCCTTATTATTGCTTGCAGACTAGTGAGCACGTCCACCACAATATTGCAACAAGGTGGTTTTTGTTGCGACCTGAGATGCTCTTTCTCACAACTGGACTTAATTTCACCCATTCTCTTGTTTTTTAGATTATTAAGCTTGTTTATGGTGTCCATGTACTGCGATCAATGAAACTTGATTGTGGTCTCCTTTTTTATGCGTTATTAAGCTTATTGCAAGGAGAGTGACCAACTATTTCACGATGCACATTCACACTAGATTGTATCCAACACACTAACTATGAAGTTCTGAAGCAAGGGGTTATAATATTGTCCTAGATGGTTGTGTTGCTTGTTTTTTATTTTCTGCATTCCTTCTCTCTCTTCTCTATGTATACACTTTTAATTCCTTTGCTTACACCATTCAAATTCTTCGAATGGAGATCAAAAATGGAAATGAAACTAAGGGGTAAAGGGTTATTTTGTATCACCATGGGAATTGAGACTGAACCTAATGATGAGACCGAAAAATCTAAGTGGTTGAACTGAAGTGACAAAGCCTTAGGTCTTCTTTGTATGTTGGTTTCTCCTGACTTGTTCTTCCACATCGAGTCGTCTGAAACACCTAATTTCTGCGTGAAAAATGTTAGATGATATGTTCGGACCACAAGATGACATGAGAGCACATGAGTTGGAAAATGAACTAATAAGATTAATTCCTAGTGACTTTGAAAACATACATGCATTGTTCTTGAAGTTCGTCCACACTAGATTGCTATTAAAGAAAAAGTAAAGTGGAGAAGAAAATTCCCAGTTGATCTTGTTGATTCTTTCTAAGTTAGGTCCTGAATACTCCGTCTTCATGTCAAATTTTCACTCTATGAAAGCTGCTCTGGGTAGTGCTTGGAATATTCCCTCATTTGAAAAGTTTTCTTCCCAAATCATTCAAGAACATGATAAATTCATTTAAATTGGGTCTTTCAAGTCCAAGTCACATGCCTTTGTAGCAAGTACTAGTAAGGGAAAGAAGACTGAAAAGAAGAAAGAGAAAAATGACCAACCAAGACAAAACCAAACCTAACACGAACGCTTTGACTTATGAGCCTAAAGTGAAGAAAGACAAGTGAAAGTGTTCCTATTGCAAGATGCCTCATCATGAAGAGAATCAATGTATGAGAAAAAAATTTGATCACCTTACTTGTTTACTTGAGAAAAATCATATAGGTGTTTATGAGTCTATCAAACAAAATGCTCTGAAAGCCGATTCTTCCACTACAAGAGGGTCTAAATCTGATAAGAAGAAAGGAAAGGCCCTTTTAGCTATATTTTTTTCTTCATTGACATGGATTATAGATTCAGGTGCTTTTCACCACATGGCTTCTTTACATGTTGAGTTTTGTAACATTGAACCATGTGGCATATCCCAAATCACATTAGGTGATGACACGACAGTGTCAGTTTCTGGTAGTGGATCAGTAGAGACGGATGGTGGATCATTTAACCAAGTATTGAGTGTTCATGATCCCTCTACCAATCTCCTATTAGTTTACTAAATCACTTACCTTGGTGAAGGAATGTGAGTTGAATTTGGTCCTAACTTAGTGATTATTCGTGAGCTTCACTCCGACACTAATGTGGCTAAGGGAAAGACAAATCACCATTCATGGTTGTATAATCTTCTCCCACTTTACTTCTGATTTGATGCCCACTGCTAAGTGATCACCCATGCAAATGAGGTTAGTAAGCTATGGCAAGTGTGTTTTGGCCATCTGAATTTTTCATTACCTTGAACAATAGAGCCAAAATGAAATGCTCAATGGGTTACCTTGCGTCAAATTTTCTAAGGGCCTTTGTGAGGGTTGTGCCCTCGGGAAACACCCTGAAAAGAGTTTTGACAAAGGAAAATGTCAGAAAGCTACTCATCTTTTGGATCTTGTTCATAACATGACATTTCTAGCCATTTCCCGTCTCCTTCGTTTACTAGAGCTCTTTATATACTAACCTTCATTGACGCCTTTTCACGTTACACTTGGGTATATTTTCTTAAGCTTAAGTCTAAAGTTTTTTATCACTTTCAGGACTTTCAGGCTCTTGTTGAGAAACAAGCAGAACAATCTATCAAGGTTCTTCAAACTGACAATAGAGAGGAGTATGTGAGCAATAGGTTCGACGATTTATGTACTTCTGAATGGATTGCTTTGTAGCGTACAAATTTGTGTCCCGCTTGATGTATAAATAAATGGTCGGCTTGGTGTGAACCTAGTCACAACCCATGTTTAACCAAAAGCTCTGCATGATCTTGAGACAAGTGAAAAAAAATGTAAGCAAAAAACAATGAGACCAAACAAAAGTCGGGGCGATTAATTCCCCAACCTAAAACATAATTATCTTTCCCACGAACCCATTCACATGAACCCAAGAAGCTATTATGCCAAAGCTACGAGTTTCTTATCATCATTAAACAATAGGTGTGTTTTATACTCCTTTTTAATATTTTAGGTTTGACGATATTGCTTTCCATTATACTAAATATTTTCTGCTATAATAATGACGTTTTGATGGTCATGTTTCATGTAATATGGCTAGCAATTTTATTTGATTGGTTTCCAATGAAGGAGAATGGCAAAAAGATAGCGTTGAGATAGTTTTACTTAAAGTATTAAGAGGTTTAAGTAAAAAACGAACGATAAAGATTTGTAAACAATGCTTACGAAGATATTCATGATAAATTGCTTAAATTAGTTTGATAAAGGATGAAATCAATTTGTAATAAAATATATTTATATTTACTGAGGAAAAACTATATAGTTTAATTAAATAATATAAAATTCAACTTTAATCCTTTATCTTATCCAACATTTGTGTATTTGTAAAAAAATCTTTTCCTTTGTAGTCATAAAATAATATTAGTAATATTATATAAATAATCTGACAAATGGCTGATACATCCATTTTCAAGTTTTTAAACTAATTCCTATATAAACTCCTTATAACAAATAAATGTGCATGATAAGAGTAATAAACCTATAAGTGCTTATCAACTATTCACAAGCACCCTTTAACGAACCAATTCTATTAAAATATAAATTATATATATAATCTAGGGCTGGATTGTATTTTCAGTGGTGTATCTCATAACTTTGAAGGTTGTAAAGCTTATAGGCATCTAAAACTTATATGTAATGTTGGTAAATTGCAGCCACCAACTATAGTTAGCGGAAATCATGTTTGAATTTATAGGTAGAGGTACGTTGTAATTGCAGGTTTTCGTCGTTCACTTCATTTCACTAAATGCCTGTAAACACGTTGTATGTAAGAATTGACATACAAATATTCTCTCGACATCGCCGTAAGAATGATATGTATTATTCGTGAAAAGCGAAGATATGGCCGATAATTCCCATCCAAAATATTCCACTTGACACTTACCAATAATCCAAAATGCCTGCGTTTACTTTTAATCAATTAATTGTTTTAATTCTAATTGAATATTCAGACATGCCTACACATGGCAGCCCATTAACATTCTTGCCATTTATAGATATTATTATTTGTTTTGGCATGCTTGTTTTTCATAACATACAGCAAGCAGAAGGATTATTCAACCATATATATTTCTAAGGCTGGTGTTTAATGTTTTTGTGTTTAAGTCAAAAAAAAAATAGATGGCCGGATGTTCAGAAAGATGTTCGACTCGAAGATGGAAGCCCACAACAGAGCAACTGCAAATCTTGGAAAGGTTGTACAGGAATGGCAGTCACAGTCGTGACCCTGAGCAAATACATCAGATTGCCAATTTTCTTGCAAGATATGGAGAAATACAAGCAAAAAATGTGTTTTACTGGTTTCAAAATAGAAAAGGCAGTGAGAGGGTTAATAAACGCAAAAGACTAGGTGATGCTATCACTTTCGTTAATTCGACACCCAAAGACACAAAAATCATGGTGCCTATTTCTCACGCAGGTTTACAGTCAACACGAACCTGCACAAAAACTGGTAAATTCATAACTCCTTACAATCACTTCAGTGTTCTAAAATTTACCATTAATTTGAATGATTGTGTGGTGTGAACCCTGCCGAAGGGTGTGTGTTCAAAACAAATAAAACAGGAAACTATACTGCATTATAGATTAAAAAACAAACGTATATAAACTCAATAATTACAAAATAAACTTTTTATTACTTCTTCTCGGCACTTTTGTGTTTTTCATTTTCTTTTTAAAAATACCCTGTTGAATTTAGAAGCAAAAGGAATGTCATTGATCTACAAACGCATCATGTGGATAGGGATTGGAGCATAAATTGATTATAAATTTTCAAAAGCAAATCTGTGTTGACATAATTGTTAGTATTAAATACAAATATCTTCTTCAATAAGATTTAAACTTAGAAGTTGTACAACTAGTCAATATAGGTGGAGCATATTATAGATATGCTTGTACTCCCCGCTAATCTTCACTACATAGGTATCGATGGATTGATATGTCTATGATGCCTATAAAAAATATAAAAAATTTAAGATTCTCCTTTCTTAAGGTCTTTATGAAAATATCAACAAATTGCTCTTTTGAACTACAAAATTCTAATTATATTTCTTCATTGTTGATTAGTTTTATGATGAAGTGATATCCTATAATTATATGCTTGCTATTTTGTATGAAAAACATGATTATTTGAGAATGATATAGGTAAAGTATTACTACAAGTTATCTTTTTTTTTTTTTTTTGGCTCTTCTTAATGCTTATGTTTTAGGTCTGACAACATTCTTCTCATCCAAAATACTTGGCAAGTTGTTTTTATGGCTGTCACATATTTTTCCTCTCATGATTTTTTTTGACAATGGGTTATTTCTTAGAAGCCCGTTAAACTATATAAGAGCTAAAATGGCAAATGTAACTAGACTATTTATGTCATATATACATCATGTGTGCAATGATTGTCTATGAAACCAATCAACTTGAATTCAACTGTTGTTGAATAAAAGATCTGCTAATATTTTTCACTAACATATCTCAAAACTATTTCTCTATTTTGGAGGTTAGATTCCTTCAGTGACTTATAAACCTTGAAATAAGGCTTACACCGCACATAGTATTAGTCATTTTGGCTAACAAGTGTATTAGAATAAGAATAAGTCTTTTGTACAATATTGGAACAAGATTGGTTCCCCTATACATTTTTTAATCTCTTTTGTACAATCTTGGAACAACGAAGAATAAGTCTTTTTTACAATATTGGAACAAGATTGGTTCCCCTATACATTTTTTAATCTCTTTTGTACAATATTGGAACAAGATTGGTTCCCCTATACATTTTTTAATCTCTTTTGTACAATCTTGGAACAACGAAGAATAAGTCTTTTTTACAATATTGGAACAAGATTGGTTCCCCTATACATTTTTTAATCTCTTTTGTACAATATTGGAACAAGATTGGTTCCCCTATACATTTTTTAATCTCTTTTGTACAATCTTGGAACAACGTTAGATCCCCTATAAGTTTTTGTTATGTTTAATATTACGAAAACGGGTGTCAATGTTGGCTTGCATTTAATCATTTGAAACTTTTTCAAAACATCATTGACATATTCTGATTGGAATATAAAAATACCATCTTTTCACTAGCTAACTACTATGCTAAGAAAATGCTTCGCCATACCACAATATTTTATTTCAAATTCTTTTATCTCTAACTTAAAAAGGTCAATTGACATATTCCCTATGAACATCAAACCATCCATATATAACACATGAACAAAATTAGATCTTCATCATTCAACTTTATATATATAACTTTTAATATATATATATATATATATATATAACTTTTACTTTTGCTAATGCCTTATTCAAAAATTGTGAATCAATGACACTCTACGACACTCTCAAAGCTTTCTTAAGACTATAAAATCCTTTCTTCAATTTATTGCATTATTTTCCTAGAACTTTATGTCCAGGTGGTTGTTACACCTAAGAAATATTCTTCTAGAGTTCCGTTCCAATTTGTGGAATTGAAATCCACTTTTAATTTCTAGATATGCTAAGCCAATGTGGCTAAGGAACTTATAACAATGTGCAATATTATTTACACTGGCACAAAAGTATCTTTGTAATCAATTCCATGTTGCTCTGAAAAACACTTGACAAACATCTTTTTCTTATGATTGTCAACATTTCAATCTACATTGAATTTTGTGAGAGCAGGATCAACCGAACACTAAACAAATCTTCTTGAAATCATATTAAAATTAAGTACACATATATAGGAGAGACAAATCCTATTTTCATGGAGTTTGTCCAACAATTCTCCCCACGTTTCTCTCCACAAACTACTATGTACGTGAGTTGTTAAAAAAACTCACAACAATAATATTCTCCAGATATTATTTTCCACCTGTCACAAATATTATAATTTCCTAACATTCCCCCCCTTAGTGCGAACATGGGGAAAACCTGCCTTATACTTGCACCTGCTCATGATCTGGTGATTTTCACAGGATGATCACAAACCTCAAGCATGGTTTTACAAATGGTTGAACATAAACCGAGAATGGTGGTTTTGCAATTGGTTTACCACAAACCACAAAGTGATGGTTTTGCGAATGGATTACCAACAACCAAGAATGGTGGTTTTGCAATTGGTTTACCACAAACCACAAATGAAGGTTTTCAAGTGGTTTACCTACAACCACATCATGATATGCCAAGTACTATTCTTAGCCCTCATCACATCTCACTGTAGGGAATAACATAGGAAATTCTGCTGACATCTGTTGCTCATACATACATAGAAAAAGCTGACATACTAGAAATGGAACATTGGAATGATGTTCCCCCCCTCAATGTGAAATTTCCACTTATTGAAAACAAGATCACTGGAAACTGAGGCACACCACACTGGAAGCACTAAAATCAAACTGCACACACACATGTCACCAAAGCTGATATCCAGCCCCCTCGTTGGCAACTGACGAGAGGTCGTTGAATGACCTCCAACCTCCGATGCCTCCTGCCTCCGGTATCATGCTGCTAGTTCAGCTGGATCTGATCATGAAGCTCAAAAAATACCTTCAATAATTTGGACATCGCGTACAAACGAAAATGCGTCCAAAATTGAAATGCGGGAAGTTTTTTTTTTCGAACTTTGGAAGATAACACTTTTTACAATAGTATTGACCCACAATGAACTTTTGACGACTAAACAAAAATCAAATCTTGATGTTAATTTTAACAACACAAATACTTTTCTTTTGACAACAACAATGATATAAAAAAATGACTCATTTAACCTAGACAATAATATTTGTCACTAATATATTAACAATTACAAACATTGACTTAAATAAATATACGATTATGAATGTGATACACGATGACTCTAATAATATAATTTGAAAAACTATAACAATACTTACCAAGAGGTAAACAAAACTTTTAAAAAGCAATCAATTTATTACTTTTCAAATAACACTACTTTATTGACTTGACCAATATAACACAAAGGAAACTAAGACATGTGCTTTAAAGTATACAAAAGTGACATTACCAATGGATTGACTCACAATTATCATATAATAACAAAACAATTTGTTTAACCACAAACTAAACAAACTCTAAACGTGTAGGAATAAATAACATCAACCAAAACCTAAATACCTAGAATGTTCCAGCTTTGAAAATAAATTCGAAGGAGCCAAATGGAAGGGCACGTGTTTGTAAATTCACGTGAGTTAGAGGGAAAGCTGGCAGTTAGATGTATGCATTCATTGAACCAATTCAGCCTGCAATTTTCTAGATCACAGGAAAAATACACCATTCTCCACTCGGTTCTTCCTAAAATTCTCCTTGGTTTGAACGCCTCATTTAGATCTTCACATAGGCAAGAAATCAAGCAATGAGAAGATAATTTGGAGATATAATTGCAACTGTGAGGGGCGAGACTATAATTTATTATGAAGAATTCAAACTCAGCCAAGTCGATGGTAATTGAGATGCCTGTAGATAAAGGGCAGGAACATATGAGCATAAAAATATTCAAAACGATCATAGAGTGCACCAAAATGTCTGCATAATTCTCAAGGTGCCGTACGTGGAATGGCTCGAATCCAAGGTGGAATAAACTGACGCAATGTTCCCAGAGATAAGACACATTGACAATGTCAATAATAAAAGGGCATATTAGATTTCTATGTAAAGTAAACTCGCAACTTGTAGTTAAGGAAGAAAACTGTGATCCATCCAATGAAAAATTATTTGGATCTAGATGAATAAGATTTGACTGAGGAATTCAATGTTTAGTTGAGGCAGAATTTGCAGTCAGTCGTGACAAAGAGAAGACACTTTCCACAGTCCAATACGAATTGGAAAGTCTACACCGCTGTCACAAGGAGAAATAATGATGCCAAGCAAAGGAATTCAAACAAAACTGGGCACCTCTCGAGATGGATTATATAAAGAAAATTCATTGTTGCCAAGGAGATAAGAGTATGATCCACCAGGAGGTGGAAAAGATCTTGACGAATGTATTTAGCTTCAGCACAGGTCAAAAAAATGTAGTCAATCGGCCAGAACAGTGCACAGTCGAAAACTTAAATATCATAACTATTTTAAACCATAATACATGCTCTTCGTATATTGATTTCTTTCTCATGTACAGGGAAAAAATACTAAATGCCTATCCCTATCAATCCTTGGAGTTCATTATACAAGAGAAAACATCGCTCTGATAGCAAATGTGAGAGCAGGATCAACCAAACACTAAACAAATCTTCTTGAAATCATATTAAAATCAAGTACACATATATAGGAGAGACAACTCCTATTTTCATGGAGTTTGTCCAACAATTCTCCCCACTATTCTCTCCACAAACTACTATGTACGTGAGTTGTTAAAACAACTCACAACAATAATATTCTCCAAATATTATTTTCCACTTGTCACAAATAAACTTAATGGAGCACTAATATTATAATTTCCTAACAAATTTAGTATTATTTCAACCCATTTTACACCTATTACATCATTTCCTTCTAAACGTATTACAAAATCCCACGTATGATTTGTTTCATAACAATATAGTTTTTTAATTCAATTTTTCTTTTTAATTGCTTCTTAAAAAAAATATAGAATCATCTTCAAAAAATAATATAAAATTAGAATACTAAGTTAACATTGTCCTCACCTTAACATAAAAAACATAAATCACTTGCAATTTTTCATTCTTCCTTAACATGTCTATGAGGAAAGATCTGAGGGATGATAATGTTGGATCTTAATCTTTACTTCCATTAGAGATTTAAGGTGAGATTTTAGTGCATGCCATGACAGTTCTATAGGATAAAAAATGTTAAAGGGGATGAAAAATATTCTAAAATGTCATTATGGTGACATCTTAAGCATATTTGAGTAGTGGGGATCTCTATGGGGTTATATATTAAGTACCTAGTGTTAGCTGAAGTTGTATAAGGAGATGATGTTATTATACTTTGTATTACAATATTGTCATTTGAAGAAACTTTTATTGGAGCAAGAATTTATAGAGACAGAGAGACATTTTTTGTTCACTATTTCCTTCTTACTCATTATCATGACAAGACAACATGGAAGTCATAGTTGTTGATATATTAGTACTTCTCTCTCATGCTTTGTCTTCAATGAACTCAAAATCACTATTCACTATTTATATTTTTTTTGTGATAGGATTATATAATTTATAGCCTTTTTATTTCATATTCTTATCCATTAAATACATATATTCCCTTTATCATCAATTTTATTCCTTCTTCCTCCTTTATCATCAAAATATAAGTGTACCATAGACGTGGATGATGAAAAACCTAACCCTAGTAGTGGCATGTGGGATGGAGGGAAGAGGGAAATTTTTACAAGGGACAACAACAAGATCCAATGTAAAATTGATTATGGGGAAGATAGATAATTTCATAAGGGATTTCCTATTTTCTTGGTAGGGATAAGTGATGCTTCTTTGGGTTCTGCTTCTGGGTAGAGAAGGATAGATAGAGGCATCAATGGAGGTCGACCTATTTTTGGGCAGGATAGAGGTGTTAATGCAAGTTGAACTATTTATAGGAAGGATAGAGGTGTCTCCCACACATTGCAGCCATCATAGAATGTTTGGTTGATTAAATTTGGTGCAGTAAGCACATGATGGACAATGGGAAACTATTTGATTGATTGATTGATTGATCCTATGGAGATCAGGTTTGAATTACAGACAACAAGGAGTATATTTAAGAAGGAATAGGCAATGTCACTATTCCTCTTGGGACAAGAAGTTGTACTCTCATGAAGGTTCTCTATGTTCTAGGCTTGACCACAAATTTCCTATTTGTCTCTCTGATATTGAATCACAAGCTCAAGGTGGAGCTCATGGTCCAAATAGGCATCAAATCATGCTTGATATTGGTAGAAGGTACGATACTTGCTAGATATTTTTTGAAGCATCATTTATTTGTGTTAGATGTAGTTTCATCCTCTGCAATTGATTTATATGCCTCCATGGTGGAGTCCATTGCACTGTCTTGAATGTCTAGTGGGAAAAAACATCAGGACCCATTCAAGATGGGTTACCTTTCATGCTAAGAACCATCTCAAGGTCGTGCATACTGATTTGTGTGGACCCTTGACTACATTTCAGGGATTTCAGTACTTCAAGTTGTTTAGTGATGCATATTCCCGCAAGGCATGGATGTTCTTTCTTTGAAAGAATAGTGAAGCATTTTCCAATTTTTAGATCTTCAATAAGTGAGTTGTCTGGAGCAAACATGCTTTTCCTCTGCTTATATTAAGGGGGAATTCATGTTAAATAAATTTTTGTCATTCACGTAAATGAGTTTTAGGTAAATGTATGGGGAACTAAGAATGATGTAATTTTTTATTTGACATGAGATGAGTTCAAACTTAAAGGTTATACAGATAGTGACAATGATGAGAGTATAGATGATAGGAAAAGCACATTCGGATATGTGTTTCACTTTGGAACATGTATAGTTTCATTTACATCAAGAAAGCAACCCATAGTCACACTATTTTCAGTATAGGTAGAGCATGTAGCAAAAATGGGAGCAACATGTCAAACTATTTGGATGAGAAGAGTGTCGAAAGATTTGAGGCAGTTTTAGGAAATTCTACACATTTTTTTTTGTGACAACTTAGCAATAACATTGTCCAAAATGAATGGTTTCCACAAGAGAATAAACATATAGACACGAGCTATCATTTCATCGGGGAGTTTTTCAACAACAAATAAATATGTATTAAATTTTGTAGATTTGAAGACCAGTTTACTCATATCTTTACTAAGGATTTGAGAAAATAATTTTTTGAGTATTTGAGAAGTTGTTTGTGATTTTTTGATGATGAATATGCTAGCTCCAGAAATGCACACTCAGCTCCAAAATATTAAAAGGTTTGATGGTCAAAGTTAAAGGGTAGTGTTGGAATATTATCTAATTTCTCTCGTAGTATTAGCATGATAATAAAGTAAATTGCTAAATAATACACGAGTTAGAGATCCAATCACATAAAAAGGGGACTTTACTCTTAACTAATAATTCTGAAACACTTATTAATAGTGTTGGGGAACATTTTCAGCATGATCTATAAATTCTTCACCTTGTATTTATTAAGATTATTTTAAAAATTAATGTAGCCAAATTCTAAACAAACTCGATATACTACAAATAATATGAACTCAAAAAGAAAATAGATCTCCTTCTTTGTTATTGAATCATGAATTACAATGTGTCCTAAATAGGAAAATGACTTCCAACTCGAGTTTCCAAGAAAACTCTAACTAACTTTGACTAAATCTACTCTAGGTTGCAGAAATTACTATTTTTAGTAGTTTACTAGAACCTGCTATTCTTAGTAAGTTCGCATGCTTATTCGTACGGGAACCGAAATTGCCACAAATCTTCTACATTTCTAAATTAGATTAACTTCTAACTTTCCAACTCATAACGCAACTAATAGACTAAAATTAACTAATGCCCTAAAATAGGAAAAAAATGAACTACAACTTAAATCCTAATTTTCAGCCTCAAGATGACGTATTTTGAGCTCAAAAATATGCCAAAAATTTCTCCAATTGGTAGGGTAGGTTGATTGGTGTGTTTTTCTTATCGAAACATGTGGTTTAAAAAAAATGGACTCAAACGGACACCCGGAGCTCAAGTTATGACCTTTTCAAGTTCCTGCTAATTTTGGCGCATCATTCTCCCCTACTTGAAAAAAATGTAGCTTCTGGAAGTTGTCTTCTTCAAACTACTTCCATTTATCTGCATCCAACTTCTTAATCTCCTACTTTGTAACCCAAGTATTGTCCTCTTGTTCCATTCCTTTTTAATGTACCAAATATTTTTTGTATTTCCCATGTTGCGTGTCCATTGTTTTCTTATCTAGAATTTGACCCACTTCTTCTTTCTTCTTCACTAGAACCTACTACCTCTAATCTAATACTTAATAAATAACATCCCCTTCTGCACCATCCCCATGCAAATAATACAAATCTGAAACATTAAACACTAGATAAATATCAAAATTCCCTAGTAATTCTACCTCATAAGCATTATCATTTATTTATTTTCATGATTTTGCAGGGACCAATCTTCTTGTACTTCAACTTGTTATAGGTCCCTTTTGGAAACCTTTCCTTCCATAGGTATACCATAACCAACTCACCAACTATAAATAACTTTCTCCATCTGTGCACATCTACTATTTCCTTATACTTATCATTACTATTCTGTAGCTTCTTCTGCATTTCTTCCTGCAATTTTTATATATGTTCAGCAAATGCTTTTGCATCATCACTGACTCTACCATTAACAGGTAGTTGTACCAAATATAACACCTCATTTGGATTGATCTCATACACAATCAGAAAATGGGGACTTTCCTTTGGATATATTTATGGAATTGTTATATGCAAACTCAACTTGTGGTAATGTTAAGTCCCATTATTTCAGCTTTTCCCCAATGATGCACCTTAATAGGTTTCCCAAACTCCGATTTACCACCTATGTTTTCCCATTAGTCTGAGGATGATAGGTACTACCGAACTGTAGTTGAGTTCCCAAATTCTTCCATAAATTCCTCTTGAAGTGACTTAAGAACCTTGTGTCCCTATCTGAAGTAATGGTTTTTGGAACACCATGCAAATGAACAACTTGTCTGAAAAACAAACATGCTACGCCTGTCACACCACTTGTTTTCATGCAGGAAATAAAATGAACCATATTAGAAAACCTATCAACAACCACAAAAATTGAGTCATTAACTTGTTGTGTTTTTGGTAATCCCAAAACAAAATCCATACTTAGATCTGTCCACGACCCTTTAGGAACAGGAAACTACATATACAACCTTGTATTCTATGCATGGCGTTTCGAAACTTGGAAAATTTGACACCTCTACACATATCTTACCACATCTCTTTTCGGATTCGACCAATAGTATTTATCTGCTACCAAGGCTATCATCTTATCTTTACCAAAATGCCAAGCCAATCCTCCGCTATGCAACACTTTCACTATATTCTCTCTCATAGACCCAACGGAAATACATAGTTGGTGTCCCTTGAATAGGTAGCCATCCTGTAAAATATACGCACCCTTGACATCTCCTGCATTGTCTAAGAATGGACGAATTAACCTTTCAGCAATATCCTTGAAATCAAAATAAGAAGAATACAAACCCTTTATTGCTTCAAAACCCACAACCTCATTTTCCATAGTGGTAAACAAAGTCACACGCCTACTCAATGCATCTGAAAATTGATTCTGTTTTCCTGATTTATGTTTTAGAGAAAAAATATAAACCTACAAAAATGATACCCACTTTGCATGCCTACTATTCACTTCTTTTGTGTATTCACATACTTCAGGGCTATGTGGTCGATAAATAACACAAACTCCTTAGGCACTAAGTAATTCCTCTGATGCCTTAATTCTTGTATAATTGCATAAAATTCCACATCATAAGTAGAGTAGGATTTTATTACCTCATTCAGTTTTTCACTAAAGAAAGATACTTGCTTTCCACCTTGACTTAGAACAACACCAATACCCACATGCAAGGCATCAAAATCAACCTCAAATGCTTTATCAAAATCTGGTAGTGCCAAAATGGGTGCCTCTATCACCTTCTTCTTCAAGAACTGAAAACTATCTTCAGCTACCTTTATCCACAAAAACTCCCTTCCTTTTGTGCAATCTGTTATAGGTGCTACAATAATGCTATTTTTTTAAATAAAGTTTCTATAAAATGTTGCTAGACCATGAAAGCTTCTTACCTCTGTTATACTCCGTGGAGTAGGCCATTTAATAATTGCCTTTATCTTCTATGAGTCCATCTGTACCCCATCTGCTGAAATAATAAAGCCCAATTAGAATACTAAACTCTCTTGCATAAACGTGCACTTCTTCATATTTGCACAGAGTTTCTCTTTCCTTAACACTTCAAATATCACCTTTAGATGCCTCAAATGTTCTTCTTTAGTTTTACTAAAGATCAACATATCATCAAAATAAACCACAACAAACTTACCATTATACTCTAGCAGCACAGTGTTCACTAGTCTCATAAAAGTACTAGGTGCATTGGATAACCCAAATGACATCACCATCCACTCATATAATCCATTTCTTGTCTTGAATGTTTTTTTCCACTCATCTCCTTCTCTGATCTGAATATGATGGTAACCACTTCAAAGATAAATCTTGGTGAAATACCTAGATCTAGCAAGCACATCCTTCATATCATTAAGGCGAGGTATTGGGAACTTATACTTGATTTTAATTTGATTTATTGCTCTGCTATCCGTGCACATTCTCCATGTTCCATCCTTCTTTGGTGTTAATAAAGCTGGGGTTTAATAAAGATCTCCCTTATAACCCCCTTTCTCACGAGCTCTGCCACTTGCCTATTCAACTCTGCATGCAATGTCTAGCTCATCCTATAAGTTTCTTGATTTGGGAGTGAAGACCATGGAATCAAATCAATATGGTGTTGAATATCTCTTTTTGGTGGTAATCCTTCTAGTAGCTCATCAGGAATAACATCAGAAATTTTTTCTATTAATTCTGTTGTTTCAACTGGTATTTGTGCACTTGCAGGTTCATCCTTATTTACGACTAGTGCATAATAAAAACCAGCTGCCTTCACCTCCTTCACAAATTCCTTTGTAGAAAGAATATTTTCAGCCTTCCCCTCTTCCTTAAGAGGTAGCAAAACTATTTTTATGCAATCCTTCCAGAAAGTATAAGTATTCTTTCCCCCGTCATGAATAATTTTTCTATCAAATTGCCATGGTCTTCCTAACAGCATATGACATGCATCCATAGGAATACCATCACACCAAATCTCATCCTTATAACTGCTCGCAATAGAAAAACTTATTAAACATCTCTTATCAACACTAACTTCATTACCCTTCTTAGACCATGCAATATGGTAAGGGTTAGGATTCTTCTCACAATGCAGACCCAATTTCATGACCATCTCATTTGAAACCATGTTCTCACAACTACCACCATCAATAATAACATTACATACCTTTCCTCCGGAAGTGCATCTTGTTATGAAAATATTTGTATGTAGCCATGCATCCCCCTTGATATCCTTTCTTGGAGCAATCATCGTCCTCTTGATCATCAAATTTTCTCCAACATCTGGTGGAATTTCTAGGTCCTATTTGTCTTCTACTTGTTTAGCTTCAACAAGATTTAATCTTGGAGCATCTGCTTGCCTCTTGTCATGTGTAAAAGAATGTGGGAATTCAAAAGCCTGATGCCCCTCTTCACCACATCTATAACAAACAAATGGTCTTCGTGGAGTGTCCCATCCTCTATCGCCAGTATATCCTTTGCCCCTAGAAAATCCTCTGCCTCTTTGTTGATTTTGGGAATCTTGTCTCGTATCTTCTTACTTTTCCACTCCATGAGGTGATTCTCCCCTACCTTTGCTAAAATCAACTCATCCCCGAAAGGAAGATGAGCCCCCTATTGATTCTAGGTGATCTCCTAAAACTTTGATGACTTTGTTTTTCCTCGTCCTTTACAGCTAATTAATAGGCATCCTCCATGCTCTTAATCCTGTGCATACTTATCTCATCTTGAATAGAAAATTTTAATCCATTTACATACCTTGTAGCCATTTTTTCCTCAGTTTCTTCATGCTCTACACGAATGGACAACTTTTAGAACTCATTTGTGTATTCTTACACTATTTGTAAGTTCTGTCTGAGATTTTGAAACCTCCTGTAAATGGTTTGTGCATAATCCACAGGGGGAAATTTATCTTTCATCTTCTTCTCCACCTTACTCCACATCCTAATTCTTTCTTTCCCCTTTCTTGACTTCTCTTTCTGTAGGTGATCCACCATAACATAGCATGACCTTTCGATTTCGTGCATGCAAATTTTAGCTTCATTTCTTCTGACATAGCCATCCACTCAAAACTTTCCCCATGCTAGTCAACTAGTCTATCAGCTCCTCTGTTTTTAGACTACCTCCATACTCTGAAACATCAACACTTATCCCATCATTATTTCCTTCTAATGCTTGAAGCATCATTTCTTCAAAAGCTAAGGGTGGCGCTTACATTTTCTCCTCTTCACAAACTTCTTCTTCATTTTTGTCATCTCCACCTTGATTTCCTCTCTAGGTTATCATTGGAGTAAGCGCAACAACTTACCTCTGCAGATCTTGCATATTTCTATTCATATGGGAAATACCGCCTCCTCTTCCTTTTCCTCTTCCTCTTCCTACCATTTTTTTAAAGACTCGAACCA
The DNA here is from genome assembly GCA_019776745.2 of Taxus chinensis. Taxonomy (NCBI): domain Eukaryota; kingdom Viridiplantae; phylum Streptophyta; class Pinopsida; order Cupressales; family Taxaceae; genus Taxus; species Taxus chinensis. The sequence continues at coordinate 244,140,840 of CM034150.1, read as the reverse complement.
ACTCTGATACTAGATAATGTAGTTAAATTCTAAAAAAATTGATATACTGCAAATAATATGAACTCCAAAAGAAAATAAATCTCCCTCTTTGTTATTAAATCATGAATTACGATGTTTCCTAAATAGGAAAACAAATCTCAACTCGAGTTTCCAAACAAACTCTAACTAACTTTGACTAAATCTACTCTAGGTGGCAGAAATTACTATTTTTAGCAGTTTACTAGAACCTGCTATTCTTAGTAAGTTCGCATGCTTATTCATATGGGCACATAAATTGCCACACATCTTCTACATTCCTAAATTAGAGGAATTGCCAACTTTCCAACTCATAATGTAACTAATAGACTAAAATGAGCTAATTCCCTAAAATAGGAAAAAACCGAACTAAAACTTAAATCCTAATTTTCGGCCTCAAGATGATGGATTTCAGACCCGAAAATGTGCCTAAACTTTCTCCAACCAATAGGAAGGGTTTACCGGTGCGTTCGTCTCATCGAAACATGTGGTTTCAAAACAAAAACAGACTCAAACGGACACCCGAAGTTCAAGTTATGACCTTGTTAAGTCCCTGCTAATTTTGGCACATCAAAAATATTTTCATCATAGTAAATTTATTACTCTAAATTATTATTAATTAGTTACATTCGTTTTGTTTTTTTTTTTTAACAAGGGAAATCTTTAATATTTTTTAAATGTCACCATAACCTTGTACAACCAACAAAATATATAAACTTTCCAGCCAAAACATAAACCAACATATAACTGGATTGAAACCAAAAAGAACCATAAACACTTGAACACTTTCAAAACATTCTCCTGTCTGCAATACGGCTGAATATTTCTGCCAAAAGACAGTAAAAAAAATCTTCTCCAACGTCATAGACCGTCTACAAAAGTAAAGCCCAAGAGTTGATGCTGCATGCACCCTCCACAATGGTAATTAGTTCATTTAGCCATATCTATTTTATTTGGAGGTCTGTTTTTCATCTTTCTAAATAATGTTTATGCTTCGCTCATATTTTCACGAGCAGTATCACAATAAAAAACAAACTTCGAATGATTTAAAATTTTGAAATTTATTTTGGAAGGCAACACCTTAACCCAAAAAGTACCTACTTCGACCCACTATTTTAATACGTGTAACTGAATGTTTTATTATTTAACTAGCTACATATTCTTTTGTATGTACTCTTTTATCTATTATAAATTGATCTTGCGCAATGTCATTAACAGACTTTATTATAATTCGTAAACTTTAATATAATTTGGTTTTCAATTGTAACATGCCATTAATTCTAGTTATGCTGTTATATTACTGCAGGCGAGTGTGTAATAGGGCGCTGGGCTTGCGAAGAGATGCAGTCCTTAATGCTTGCCAATGACTCAACTCAAATGATATGGGTGAATATTTCTTGTTATTTTATCATCTTCATCAGCTTCTTTTCTTTACTGACTCTATTAATGGTGCAGCAGGAAACAAAAATCATAATGGAGCAGTGGAGCATCCAAGCTGAAGAAAGAGAAAGAGTGGGATTACATGTAACAAATTCCAATGATGGTGTTCATAGAAATATAAGAAACAGAGGATGGGCAATGGCTGGAATTGACACAGACAACCCTCTGCAATGCGAACATATAAATGATACGCTGCAAACTCTGCAATTGTTCCCCCTCCTGCCAGCTTATATGCAATGTCAAAATGATCAACTAAACCGTAATAGGATTTGAACATTGGATTTCTACAATTAATTTCTTTAGCTAAGTAGTTGAACTTTCTCCCTCAATTGATAAATGAAACAGATACAAATTAACTATGTTGAAATAATTTACGCGAGTTTCATTACGGCTAAGAAGAGAGAGGACTTTCTGCGTTTTTTCTATGCAACAAAAACAACAGACATATTGGCGGGAATCATAGACATCATATAATACCAACGGCTTTCAAAGGTATTGATATCTTAAATATATTAATCTAATTTAAGATACCAAGGGATACACTACAAGAAACTACAAACGCTTGCAGTGTCCAAGTCGATTCGAATCCGCGACCTTTTTATTATTGGTGCATGTTCATAGTAACTTGTGGCTGAGCCTATCTCTCACGCACGTTTGCAGAGAGATAGGCGGATTCAAACATGTGACCTGCAAAATACAAGGCAGGAGGCCCACCACTCTGCCACAGCATTGGTTTTTAAGAATTTTGAGTCTTTTTAATTAAATATTCCCCCCGCGAACGTGCGTGAGGGATAGGTAGATCGGTAACTTGTCTAGTACAGACCACATGAAATCATTTGTTTCAACCGTATATATTCAAAAAACATTAACCTTGTGATTTGACCACTGACGCGTAGATCCCACCGATGCATGGGCATGCATGTCTATATGCTATGTTTTATGTGTCTTTTTATGTATCCGGTGCACTCTGTGGGAGAATAGCCTTGGGCTTCAAATTGTGCCTCATCCACATTTATACATTATATTGTAGTTTTTCTACCATTCATTATATTATGGGTAATCCACAATTTATAAAATTTATAACTCACCTACATTTTTTAAATTGTAAATTTTCCACAATTTTATATGTTTCTTACATTCCCGCAAAAAAAATTGTGATTCTTCCACAATTTTACAAAAAATATAATTTTTCTCTCTCTCTCTATATTATTTTATAAAGATTCCACAGTTTATAATTTTTTACTACTAATCATTATTATATTTGTGGAAATTTCAACATTTTTTTAATAATCATATTTACCACATAAAACTTGTAGGTGGAAGCTCCAATTTAATTTCCACAATAATAAATTGTGGAGTTATCTTTTTAAAAAATGTTGAAATAATACTATTGACAGCAAATACGCATTCTTTTAGTTTTTTAATATTACATTACTATATATTGACAAATATACAATAAATAAATGTTTTATATTCACACTATATTTAAACATAATCATTTAACAATTTAAATAAAATTTGATTAAAAGATAAAATGATAGCTAAAATATTAAAATAAAACACTAAAAAAAATTACATGAATATAACATATTCTCTATTTATTATAAAAGTTATACCGATCATAATTTTTTAACACTTTCCTTAGACTATTTAGTGCCAACCCCCGTCTCCCCCACCCCCACACACACACATATATATCGGAAATCGTTTGTCAATTTTATTTTAGAATTCCAAATTCTCTTTCTTTATACAATGCCACATGAAACATAGAAATCGATGTGGCTTACGAAAAATTATTATCTTCCATTTCTCGCAATAACATAATCTTCCTGGTAGAAAATTCATAATGTTTTCTAAACATAAATCTCCCTTCACTGCAATCCAAAAACAAAACACGAATGTAGGAATTCAAACTGATAAGCTATTAAATAGAAATATATCATTTATCAATTTTTTTTTTGGAAAATAGGATTATAGAATAGAACAAAGGAGGCACACCCAACTATGTGGCTAGATAAATTTAAATATGAATCTGAACAAGAATTTGTTCTTAAACATGAATCTGTTATGATATCAAAGATTAAATGGAAATTCCTCCACTCAACTCTTCATGGCGAATGAAATGTCGATCACATAAAATGATCCAAGACAATTGTTTTTGCATAGTGTAGGATTAGAACTTCCACTCTAAACACTACACCTTGTTGTCTACGGAAATTTTAGCATGTAACAAAGGCATCTAGAGACATGAATACCTATAATAATATCGGTAAAAATATTGAGGTGGCTCAATTCAATATTTTGGGTCTTCAAGGAATCAATCTAAATCTGCACATTTGTAACTCTTTTGCGCATTGTGCATATTCCTTATAGTAGGGAAGCCACTGGAAATGTTCCTTACTATTGTGGATCTTGTTGGAGAAATAATCTCAACCCTCGAATTTAATGTTGACTTCTCATAGCTAGAAATATTCTGACAAAAGTAGATTTAGACAAAAAGCAAAAAGATATGCATTTAGTGAATGCACAGATTTGATTTCTGACATTCTCCTAAAATATGGAAAATGAATTTATCTTTTTTTGTAAGTATATCTACTTCTGATGTGTAACAAATTTAGGAATTAATTTCTGATTTGTATGTATTGTTTTTGGTATTGCATTTGGTATGTAATATAGAGAAGAAAAATAGAAGTGTATGAGGAAGAAGAAGAACACAACATTGAAGCTTTGCTATACTATTTTCATAAATCTGCATATATATATATATATGTATATGTAGATGTATATATATATGTATATACATATACATACACATATACATATATATACATATACATATACATATATATACATATACATATACATATATATATACATATACATATACATATATATATATATATATATATATATATATATATATATATATATATATATATATATATATATATATATATATATACACATATATATATATATATGTTGTTGTTTTTATTCCATATTTGTGTTGTGTATTTTGCGTGTTTAATCCACCATTGTTGTGCATGTATTTTTTCATTTTTATTGTTGTTGTTTGCAATTTAGATTTTGTTTTTTATTTTATGAGTTTGCAATCCTCTTCCCATGCCTCTTTCCTTCACCTGGGATCATAGATGAAGTTGTTCTAGTGATAAAGTTTAAAGTTGTTTTGCTTCCAGATATGTGTAGAGATTATTGACAGCCATTAAATGACGTCCACATCTAGAGCACCTTTGTTCTAGTCTGCATACTCCACAATTTAATGGAAAAAACTATGAATATTGGTCCTTGACCATGAAAACTTTTTTTAGATCCCAGTATGTTTGGGATATTATTGAAAATGGCTATCAAGAACCCATGAATACAACAATATTCAATGCATTTACACAGGAAGAAAAACATCTTTTGAAAGAACAAAGGAAGAAGGATGGAAAATCCCTCTTTTTACATTCATCAGGCTATGCATGAGAGTATTCATCCTAGATTTTCAATAAAAAACCAAAAAAATGATTCATGGGAAACTCTCCAAGTGGCATACCAAGATAAGGATAAAGTTAAAGCTGCAAAAATGCAGCTACTTAGAATTTTTTTTTAGAATCTATATATGAAAGATTCAGATTTGGTAAAATCATTTTTATGCACATTTGTTAGGATTTTGAATTAAATAAAATCACCTGGGGAAACTATATAAGATTAGAGGGTAGTTACAAAAATCCTTATAGTTCTACCTATTAAGTATGATCCTGTTAGTTGTTACTATAGAAGAAATTGAGGATCTGGATCAGATGCAATGGATGAGTTACATGCCTCTTTGATAAACCATGAGATGAGGATGAACAGATCACATACATGCATAGAAAATGCATTTTTCATCTCAAGATTCTATAAATCATGGAAGAGGTAGATGCACTCTTAGACAAAAAAATAGAAATACATTTAGAGGATGTGATAGTAGTCATGCAAAACAAGGTGGAAGAGGACACAACCATGATCACTCACATAGTCAAAATCATTCAACCAGTCGTAGACAAGACAAGTTACATGTTTAGTGCCATTATTTTAAAAAATTATGGACACTATGATTTTGCATGTAAGATGAAACAATATGATCAAGAAAAATAAAATAAAATTAGTCCGAAGGATCTAAAAAATATTCTATGTTTATTGAATGCACAAATTATACTGAATTGATTTCCAAAAAATTATCAGTTGAATGTAACATGGTTCAAGAAAGTTCTCATGATATATGGTATTTAGATTTACGTTGCAGCAATCACATGTCTAGAAATCTAGAGTTATTTTCTAGTTTAGATGAGTCAGTAAAGAGTAATGTTACTCTTGTGACCAATAATCAAGTGATTTATTTTCATTTTTCATTGATTTTTCCTTGATGGCTCTCAAAATCTCCATGATACCTAACATAAAAAATATGTTTATGTTGACTTGCTTGATGCCTTTGGTGGTGGATCTAGGGTTTCTAGGTCTGGCATTGACAATGGCTCTCCCTCTGGCCTATGTCGAAGTAAGGATGTTAGGTTGGGTAGACTTGGATTTCTGGGGTGGTGAAAGATCTCCGACTTCAGGTTATACAGGTGCTCCCATGTCTTTAGGGGCAGTGACCAAGGTGTCTCTTTTGATTATGGATTCAAGTTGATGTCATGGCATGATGAAGGTATTTTTGAGTTGGGTGGTGCCTTTTGTGCTAAAAGAATCTCCCCTATTCTATCTGGTGGTGGTATTGGTACCATGAATGTTGAAGGGATGAGATATTTCCTTGAAGTGATCACGACTATGCCGCTAAAACTTATTGTTCCATGCTATGCTTACACCAGGGGGTCAAACTCATCCAAGTTGCTAAAAATTCCCCAAGAGTAACATTTGGATTGCAAGTGAATGAAGAAGAACAATTGTTTCTAAAATGTGGGTTGATTGATCACTTTAGTGGTCTATGGCTGGGTCTTCCATAGCTACATGAATGGATCTCTTCGCAATGGCTTCCCTTGTTGCAAGGTAGAGTAGATATTTATCTATGTGCTCAAGGATTTTTTATTGTGGTTTTTAAGGTTACGGAAAATCATGATACTATTTTTTCTAAGCTTTTTGATATTAACAATCATCTTCTGCTTCTGAAACCATGGTACCCTTCCTTCAACCTTTCTATTGAAACATTTAATTTTAGGTTTATTTGGGTGTGCTTGCTTCACCTACCACTACAATTTTTGGGGGAGGAAAGTATATTTTCCATTGGTAATGCTTTGGGGAAATGCCATGCAATAGATTCCAAAACTGGTGTATTGTACACTCATACAACCTATGCGCACATCTGGTTGACATTCATACCATTGTTGATCTACCAGCCTCTATGGAAATTAGGGTTATCGACAGAATTTTGACTCAACATCTAGACTATGAAGGCTTTCCCTTCAGGTGTAGGAAATTCTTTTCTTTCAGACACTTATCCTCGGATTGTACTACTATGAAATAAAGGAAGAATGATAAGGTATATTAGTGGAAAGATTCCTAGCATATCATACTGGTTGTGGAAGAGGTTTCAGATGATTCTTTAGATGAATGAGGGTCAAAAGAAGGTGATTTACAACATACCAATGAAACCCTTGTTTCTCCTCATGTGTTGGGGGGTGAGGTTTTATATTCTCTTCAACATTCTTGTGGTCTTCCTCATCCTTTTGGGTCATCATCTCACACTTTTATTTGCATTTTGAAGAAGGAATCTATTACCAATAAAGAGACTATTGAAATAGTGTTACTAATCTACAATGATGAAAATGAGGATCCTAAAAAGGAAGTGGATTGGATGGTTGTGAAATGAAAAAAGAAAAGAAAATAAAGTTTATTAGGCCCATTTGAAATGAACTTAAGATTGCATGGTATGGGGTCTAATGTTTAAAATTTATTTTCTTATTTGTTGTTTGGGTTTGGCTGCTGGTAGATTCCTTTTCATTTCAGACTCAATGTTATATCCTTTCTCCCTTTGAATATGTAATTTTTTGGCCCCCTTAAAACCAAAAAACAATTACCCTATAAAAAACAATAATCAAGTGAATGTAATAGGAAAAGGGACTGCTGAAATTCTAACCAAAAAGGGGGAGAAAATGGTTATTATTGAAGTTATTTATGTTGCTAGTTTGAAGCATAATCTAATGAGCATTGGAAAAATTGGTACATAAATGATAAGTGAATGTCAAGGTTGAAATTCTACATTAAATACAATAAGATATTGTGCATGGTCGTGGATGAATCTCCTAGAACTTAGTTAATTTCAAAAGTGAAGATGTGCAACAACAAAAATGTTTCCCTTGAGATTGCAACTAGGAAAAAAGAGAAAATCTGATTTTTTTGAAGTAAAATAAGTAGTTCAATTTGCAGCTAAGTGATACACCAAGCTAAATTAGTCCCTTGTTGAATGCTATGCTTAAGTGAACAAGTCCTGCCCTAACTAAAATTAGGTCTGTTAGTCCCACGCTAAATTAAATGAGTCCTGATGCCAATGAAAATCAGGTTTGCACTAATGGAGGTGAGTCCTACGCTGATTCATGCGCCAATATAGAGTCCTATGCTCAAGGAACACAACAATTTTTTTAGTCTAGTTGTAAATGATGACTTGTAGCTTTGGCATCTCAAGTTTAGAAATTTGTACTTTGGAGGTTTGACTTTATTAGTTAGGAATCTTATCATAAATGGTTTTTCATTGATGATTCAAAAACAAGAAATAATATGTAAAGGGTGTATTTTGGGGAAGGAAAACAAATATTCTTTCCCACTTGGAAAATCAGAAAGAGCAGGTGCACTTCATGAGATAGTACACTAAGATTTATGTGGACCCATGCAAACAAATTTTATTGGAGCTTATTTATATTTTATGACATTCATTCATTATTATACATTGAAGACATGGGCATATTTTTTGAGACATAAATATGATGCTTTTGGATTCTTTCAATATTTTAAGGATCTCATGGAGAAGGAAAGTGGTTACTACATCAAGGTATTAAGAAGTAATAGAGGTGGTGAGTATATTTATAATTTTTTTTTGAATTTTTGTACAGAACATGGAAATCACAAACAATTTACATCCCGCTAAACACCTCAAAAAAGGGTGTGGGTAAAAGGAAAAATAGAACCATCATAAAAATGAAAAGGAGCTTGTTGAAGTCAAAGCATTTAGAAAATGAATATTGGGAAGCAGTAACAACTTTTTTTTATATTTCGAATAGATGTCTAACCAAAACTATAAAGAATATGATTCCTCAAGAAGCTTGGAGTGGTAGAAAGCATAGTGTTGCACACTTCAGAGTATTTAGTTGTATTGCATATGCACATGTTCTTGAAGAGGATAGAAGAAAGTTAGATAATATAGGTGAGAAGTGTATTTTTGTTGGCTATTCAGAAGATACAAAGGCTTACAAGTTGTTTAATCCAAGAGGTAGAAAAGTTATAATGATCAGAGATGTATAAATTGTTGAGAATGAAACATGGGATGAAAGTGTAGAAAAAATAATAAGTATAGCAGCAACTGATTCACATGGTGATATTGGTGATGAAGTGTTATAACAACAAGTTATTCCTCAAGAAATATCTTCTTCCACTCTCATACTTGCACCACAAGTTGTAGTACAAGCTACACCTCCTTCTACAGTAAGGAGATCTTCAAGAAATCAGAATTTTATAGTTATGCAATAGAGTTCATCAAGAACTCCAGCCATGATGCCTTTAAAGAAATTTCTAGCAAACCTTGTTGATAGCAGCAGTTCATGAGATCCCACATCAATAATTTTATTTTAGCAGAAAACAAGAAGTTTAAGAGATATTTATAAATATGGTTTTAATGTTGACACTAAAAATTGTTTCTCTTTTTTTGTTTTATTTTTAGATGTTGTTGATCCAATGTATTTTGATGAAGTATTGGAAGAAGCCATGGATGAAGAGATTGAATCTATTTAGAAGAATAACACTTGGGATTTGGTTGATTTTCCTCAAGGAAAGGATGTCATAAGTGTGA
>CM034150.1:244088847-244126347 GCA_019776745.2 Taxus chinensis | reverse complement strand
ACCTTTTCCATGAAAGTATGCAAAAAGAATTTCCTATTCAGTTTGAAACTCAGAGCAGTGGTCTGATGTGATGGACCAGGCCATGCCCTATCAAGTATTTATATTAAATAGAGCTAAAGGAGTTTCTAGAGATGGTCATGTTCATTTCCAAACATGAGTATTAGTCTCACAGTGCCAAGGATTAGCTTCAACACCTCCATAAGTCTCGTGTAGATCATTCTGAGGAATTATTTGTCTCGTCTCCAATTGACGCCTTAATGGCTTGGGTGGAGGATTGGCCCCTTTTAAATTTTTCACTTAGGTATACATCCATGATCAACGCCAAATTATCCACATGGCTGCATGTTGTAAGGAAGGGGAACTACTTTTCCTTGTCAGTATTAGGGTTCATTTGATGTTGCTCATTCCTTCAGTTAGGGTAGGGTAGGAGTAGGTTTGATTTTTCATAGCAAGTTCTCTACACACTCTACATGTCCTAGTTGTGGTATGTATGATTTTCTCTTTTCTACATAGTTTTTGTTCGCCTTTTCTCCAACATAGTGCACAATATTTCAGTATGCCTCCAGTAAGAAATGATACATGAAGAAGCTCATAGTTGCATATCTCAAAGGATTTCAAATGCAAAGCAACTAAAATCAGACACAGGATAAATTTTCAGAGTTTCCATTCTCCCATTTGTCCAGGTCAATCAAACTTGAGCTTCTGTTTCCCCATGAAAATCAACTGGATTAGAGAAAATGACCCCACATTAGTGCTTTAGGGAATCATTCAGAAGAAGGAGAGAATAAAAATTTAATAGAGTTCCATGATGTCCTTACTCATCATTCTTTTTTCATAATTCTACAACATGTTATTCACGCCAGGAAATCATTAGTTTTAGTATACCTCACACCTAGAAAATTTACATTTTGGACAAGTTCAAAAGTTCATTTTTAGTCCTGCAGATCAAAGTTGTAAAGAAAAAGGAAAATCAAATTTCAAGTTTAAAACAATTTTCCACTTGAATAAAACTTCGATATTTTCATATAAAATTTGGAGATTCGAGCAGGCAGCAGGTCAACCCATGATTTAGAAAGTGTGTCAAGCAGAATCAAGATCAAATTTCAAGGGGTTGGATTCATTTCAAGTTTTAACAATGACTCCATGCCCAATGAATGTTACAAGGCAACTGGTCAACTCATATAGCAGGCATATGGCCCTGTGAGTCACCAAAATTGTTATCTAGTTTATCCCCCTGGTAAAATGGACATCAAGATAGAACTGAGCTAGGGCACCAGAATAGGACCACCATAGTGAAATATAGGGTTAAATATGAATTCAAGGTTGAACAAGCATTTACAAGGCATTCAGGGAGAATTTGGGGCCATTCAGGTCAATTTGGACTCCTTCCAGGTAATTTAGGGTCATAACTCCGTTGTGAGGAAAAAAGAGTCCCCGGGCCCACTTTCGAGCAAAAATGGGAAAAAAATGTTCAAGATTGTGAAAAATAAACTTTCAGGGACAGGTAAACATGGTCTTCGGCACAAGGGAAAAATTGAAAAAAATCCTAAGGGGAATGCAAAATTTTGATAAAATTGCCCAAATGGGCCAACCAAGGGAATTGAGCTAATTTTTAGCTCGCTGAGAAGCTCAGTGAGTTAGCACATTGTAGGGGAGGGGCCAAGTTCTATACCTAGATCAGTGAGCTATTAACCAAATGGCAGCTTGGGTGGGCTAATACTGGCTAGAACGAGCTATGTTGCCTATTGTGAGTTGGAGTGTGACACAACATGATAGGCGGGATTCACGAGAAGCTTGACCGGGAGAGTCAGGCATTGGAAAACATGGGGTATGTTTTGGCAGACACATGGTAGTTTGGTATTGGTCTACGTAGTAATGGATTAGATCGTTGAGCCAGCTCAGTGAGCTGAGGTGGTTGGAATTTTCGAGGATCTGATCATGACGGTTGCGAGGCATGCGGTTGTATTGGGCATGGGATTTGGGATGCAACGACACGTTGCATGGATCGTGGCGAGGTATGCTAGGTGAAAAGTGGGTTTCTAACCTATAATGCATGGGCAGTGTGTCAGGGAATGTTTAAGTGGAGACACGTATGTCGGGTGTTGAGTCATCCATTACATTGGAAGAGGCTAGTCTGAGAGTAGCATCGAGTTGACACATGGAAGATGCATGTTGGATTGAGTTTGGATCCCACACCTACAAAATAGATGGGTCACCTTGGCAGTTGATTCAACTTTCATCATGACACTTGCATCAAAAAAAGTGGTCGGGATTTCAACTAAGAAAAACACGTTGTCAGACAAATCCCGCAACCTGATGCATTGCAAATGTAAAACCCACCCCAACACAAACGATGGACTCACTCGACGCTAAGGAGGTAGAAGTGGGGTTGGGAGTTAGGAATTCAATCGCATGAAACAAGCGACTCGCCCCACTAAAATACATGTAAACAATCCGACCTAATGTAAATGAGGAGCTCCAACTCAACTTGCATGGGTGATTTGCCCAAGGTAAGAGGTGGCGAGTTGGTAGGTGGAAGTAGGTGAGATTAACCCTAAAACCATCATGTACTAAAAATTGAATAACATTTTCTCTGCTTATCCATTTTAAGAAAAATTACAGTCATTGGAAAGATGATTTTGAGCTCCTAATTATGAGATGATTAAAATTGGGAAATCTAGATGTTAGGTGGGATAAAATCATAGGTGAAGTCATAAGAGAAGGGAGGCCACGCCCAGGTGCAGGAAAACCATGATGAATGTATGGGTTCCCATTTCATCCTCCACAAGGAAAAATACATGCAAGTAGGGATCAAACAAGCAAGCCCATCACTGTTGTAGGTGCCATGATGATTTTTGGGAGTGGTGGAGGCATGATTTCATATTTCTTTACCCCTCTCTCATGTTTTCCTCTATAAAATGTAAAGGGGTTGCATAATGCAAGGTTTGTCATTTTGTCCTCCCATGCACCCATCTTCTTCTCAGACCTGGGTCTCCACTCCTTCCTCCAATTTTTTTTAATGGCATTTATTACCTCCTTTTGCTAAAACAATGTACTATGCATACTTGGAGTAATAAAAAATGTTGTTTTGTGTTTCATCTGTCAACCCTTGCATCATTTTTGTTATTTTTCTTGCATCTCATTGTGCTTGTAGGATCTGTGTATACTCCATGTTTCATTGCAGGTTTTGGGTATGTTGTGCTCATTTGGAAATAGTCAATATGTGTGTTTTGGTCTGTGGTACAAGACCACCCTTTCCAAGTTCATTCCTTCACTATTTTTCAGGCTGGGGAAGTGGCTAGCACTCCTTTTCTTGGTGTATCACCGCTCTTAGTGTAGGTTTTATTTCATGCCATATCTCTCCTTGTCCCATCGAAAATTTAGTTAAGGATTAGATAGGCCTTTTTCTTGCATTAGGAGTAGTTCGTGGCAGGTGGGATTAGGAGCAAGAACCGACCTTCTCCGGAGAGCTATCCTATTTCACAAGGTCCCACACTTAGGATAGCTCCATGTTATGCAGATTACACCAAATGCCCCATTCACCATTTGGCCATTCAGGGGATGCTATAATTTTGCAGTAACAATTCCTACATTTATATCCAAACATGGAGGTCTAATTTTTTAGTGATATTTACAATGTGACTAGCAGTTAGGTTGGAAAAGGTGTGTGTAGTTACAATGATATCTTTGTGCTTCTGCATTGGATAATCCCAGGCTCCAAGTTATAGTACAATAGTCATGATGACCACATACCTTCCACCCTATGGAAAAATAGGAGCTTTAAATCTGGGCATTAAAAGAAAAGGATTTTTTTCAGATGTTGTTGTCGTAGATGCCTGGGTAAACATGTATGCAAAATTTGGAAGCATTTATATGGTTCATCAACTATTTGACAAATTTCCTTGAAGATGTGTGAGTTCATAGAGTGTCACGACTACAAGATTTTCTGAGGGTGGATTTATTTGAATATATGTTGGCATTGTATGATGCCTTTGTTATTTTTCCCAAATTTGGGGCATTCAATGGGTATATTAAATGGGTGACAAAATGTCCCAAATAAAGGTGATTAGCATGTGTAAAGCCACCTTTACAAACTCTACCATCATCCTCCATGCCTGAGCCAAAATAAGAGCTTGGAAATAGAATAATGGAAATACATCAAGTATATGTGATAGAGGAAATTTTTTAGATGTTTGGTGGCTTGTGCATTGGAAGAAATGGTTGTTAATCATGGAAGCTCACACTTGGTCCTGGCAGTGAATGGTATATGCGTTGTTTTTTTACTCTTGATGGACCATAAAAGTTGTGGGGAGCCTGGTATGGGCATGTAAATTGTCTAACCAAACACCTTGAATAGATGTGGCCTCTTAAGTTAGCAAATGACAATAAGATTCCGAAAAAATGGGCTCGTTAAAAAGACTTAAGAAGCTTCTTTGCCAAATTTGGATTATTCGCCCAACAAGGCACACGAACAAATTAACGGAATGCCTCAAACATATGTTCTCGTGGGCTATGATGATTTTAGGGGTTATGAAGTTTGTATTTTTGAAATTTTATTTGAAGCTTTGTCTGGTGTAAGCCCAAACTCCAAGATCGTGCCAACATACTCCCAACATGTGCACAATTAGGAGGTTGAAACAGAGTATGTACATCCAAAAAAATGTATTGGAGAAAGGACGAGGAGTTGTCATATGTTTCAATTGCAATTGTGATGGTAGATAGGAAGCAAAATGTGGAAGTACAGGCATGTGAAATTTTTGATAAAATCCCCTGAAGGGTTTATCCTCTGTTACATGTTTTCAGTTTCAAGATTCGCAGAAAAATAGACTGGTTAAAAATATTTTGGAAGATTTTAGTGGAAAATTATAAAACCTTAACTGTAATAGGATGATTTAGCCTGCGGCAGTGGTGTGGATTTGTTTTCTTGGTCAATAGTCCTTGTTGAGTATTCTTCATTTCAGGCCATGAAAATACCAAATCACGAGTAAATAAAAGGCGTTAGGAAAAACATTGTTTTCGAAGCTTGTATTTGGAAGTGTCATGGTAGTTTCATGTGTAAAACATGAAATCATGAGAAAGCCCACAAACTATTTTCCAGAACACTTGAAGGTGATGTGGTCTCATTGAATGTGATGATCGTGAGTTTTGCACAAAATAGGTATGGATTTTCCCGTTTCTTTTGCACTAAATTTTCATTTTCATCATTTCCTACATTTAGAAATTAAATGTTAAATAATAGGAAATGTAACTCCAACAAATGATAAAACCTTACCTCGATTGGAATTGTTAACACATCAGAAATCTAAACTCAAAAGTCATGTGGATGAGCATCACACCCAAATGTACTACGAATCCGAAACTTCTAGCATAACCCTTGGTAGTGCAAGACACCCTGGAGAACCTTAACCAGGTTGTTTGAACTTATTTAATGCCTTTTTGAGTTGAAATTCAAATCCATTTTAGCATATCAGTCACTTGTGATGACATGCTCATTTTAATAAAACATGATCAGTTCTAGCTTATTGTTTCTGCTTAGTTTGAGTGAAACTGAAAACCACTCCACCTACGTCTACAATGGAAACAAGATAAATGTAACAAAACCTCATTTTAACAAAAAATATTTTTGAGGTTAGTTTTGTAAGTCAATTTTGAGGCTCATTGGTTGTTGTGCGACTAGCGTTTCTGACGCAAATATGATAATCGGTCCCGAAGTTGCCTTTATAATTTGAGCCCTATTCATTGTAATCAACTTCCGTCAAATGAGATGAATTATACGTATACATGGTAGTAAGTAGGAATAAAATAAATTTGTTTTGGTCTTAAAAAGAGTATTTTTGGGACCCTATTTGTAAGAACTTGAGTCGTTTTAACCAAAAAAAATTAAAGTTGCAACTTTAGCTAGCCAAGCCACCAAAGGGTATTGTTTGACTTCTACTAGTCATGGAACCTTGTAAATATCATTTTAGTAATTTATAGAACTTTTGAATTTCTCAATTTATTGTATGAATGATTTTTTGAAATTATGATGTTTCTATCTCTTCTGTTTTCTCTCTCTAGAAATAACTATGAAATTTTGGTTGGTTTTTAAAATGTAAATGGGTTGAAAATTTATATGGGTTTGAAACAAAATGAAAATTGGATATGAGATGTATGTGGTTATGATATGGTGAATAGAAAAGAAAATGAATTCTTGAATTTCTCTCTCTTCCCTTTTCTCTCTCTAGAAATAATCATGAAAATTTGGTTGGGTTTGAAAATGTAGATGGGTTGAAAACGTATATGGGTTTGAAATGAAATGAAAATTAGATACAAGATGTATGTGTTTATGATAAGGTGAATAGAAAAGAGAATGAATTCTAGACTTTGTCTCTCTTCCTTACTCTTCTCTCTAGAAAAAATGCAATAGAATGTGGAAGTGTGAATGTGTGAAGAAATGACCTCTCTCTCTCTCCCTATTTCTCTCTCTCTCTCTACTTCCAGTTTCTATTTTCTTGAAATGATGGATGTGCATATTTTATTCTTGAGTGTAGGGGATTTCCATCCCAGTCCTAGGACTGATCTTGTGTTGGTTTCAAGTACTCCGAACAAGAGGAATTCGGGATGTGATATGTTGTATTTAATGAGTTGTCATTCAGAATTTGTATTCATCTTACAATATGTGTATTACCTTAGAATAATTATATGTAGTGTTTTTCGAAGAATTGTTCTTGTCCACATTATGAAAAGGAAAATATCAATGTGGCTATATTTTATAAGTGTCAAAATGGATGTGAAGTTGTAATCAAATTTTTTACCTATGTTGTAAAGATATTAAACTAATCTTTTACTATTTTAATTATCGAATTTTCTTCTTAGCACTCCTAATGCTAGGTAGAATCTCATCTTACCAAAACTATCAAAATAAAAAAAGAGTTTATAATCCCTATCATACTCTTTGTAATGCCCAAATATTTACACTAATAAAAACCAAACTAAAACAACAAAAAAGGGTCCAAATTTTGTGATAATTTTTTGTTTGAGTTTAAATCTTTTCTATCACAATCTTATTTTATTCATTAATTATTCATCCATTATGCACTTACAATGAAAATGTTATCGGTGATATTAAGTTTAAAAGTAGCTGGAGATTCCAAAACAATGCATTCGACGATCAGGTTCCAACGACAACATGGGTTTGAATTATTTCCCATTAAATTTTTGTGATAGATTCTGACCTACCTCGTTATATCACAACAGTAATCCTAAGGTGTCGCAACACTAACCAATGGTGAAAGCAGATTACCCTTGCCAATGTACATTAGATAGTATTATTTAACACATCTAGTTTGTTTATACAATTTATTAACCAAATCTTATTCTAGTATATTTTTATTTAATTATTAATATTTTTATATTGTTGGCAAAAAAGGGTGATGGGATTCCATTTAGCCCAACCAAATTAATCCAATGCCTACCCATTTCCATCCCTAACTTATAATTATAAATATTATCTATTCCAAGTCCAAAGGGGTTTTAATAATTTATTTTAATTCCAATTTAATCATTTCCCACCAATCCTTTTAAGTAAGAGGATAAAGTTGTTGCCCTAGGATTAAATATATATTGGCCATAGGATTGATGTTGACCTAGAAAACCCCTAATATCATCTTAAAGCCACATTTCTTTTTCCCTTGTTACTTTTGCTATGTTATTTTCATTTCTATTTTCTTTTCTTTTCTTCTACCCTAGGTTGACTACATGGAGAAGGAGATAGCATGTTCTTAATAAAGATTTTTTTTTTTGTTTTAGGGATGAATCTTCACCCACTGGGGGCGGCCATGAATGGGGAGCTATATTTTTATTTACAGGGCTTCCTTTTTCCACGGGGTGAATGCCAAATGGTTTTAGGGTTGATTTGAAGAGTATAGGGGTGGATATGTGTGTTGCATGGAAAGGAGTATGTGGCCACGCTAGAGAGAGCTATAGTGTCCACAACACAATTCTAGGGTTATTATTGGATATTCAAGGAGCGGTGTGCGGCTAGGTCGTGGCCCCTCTATGCGATGTGGTGGCCATAACAATAAACCATTATGTATGTTTTATTATATGTGTTATAAACACACACACACACACACACACATGCACACACACACACACAGAATTCATTGCCATAATACATAGGCTAAGGACAAAGTGCAAGCCAGATACCTATACCAAAACATATTTTTCTCTTTCATATATATATATGTATGTATGTATGCATGTATGTATGTATATGCACTCATGCATGCACACCACACACACACATGCATGTGTTTGTGTATTATTTGGTATGAGGGGGTTTTAAAATCTCATATTTAGCTTAATTTTTTTTAGACACAAACTATATTCATATACACACATGGGGGTGTGTGTGTGTATTATTTGGTATGAGGGGATTTTAAAATATCATCTTTAACTTAATTTGTTTTAGACACAAACTATATTTACATTTAATTATTCAATTGTTTGTGTGTGTGTGTGTGTGTGTGTGTGTGTGTGTGTGTGTGTGTGTGTGTATTACACATATTTAAAGGATTAATAATATGATTCTCTAATAGATGAGAAGGTATTTTAATATTAAATCTCATCAACACTTTTTTTAACACCAAAAACCACATGATCTAAAATGGCTAAATATAAGCAGTTTTCTTACCTAAATGAGCATACAAAATTATGATTTCAAACAAGAGAAAGAAAAGTGTAAAAATGATTAAAAACTATATTTTTCCTAAACTATTTATAAACTAAAATTTTCCTCATATCATTTTCAGATTTCATATTGAGTCATAAGACAATGCACTCAAAAGATCTTTCTTCTATTTTTTATAAAATCTCACAATATAGATAATGTCATTTGAAAAAGAAAAAGGAAGTATGAATGAAGCTATTTCATTCATTTTTGCTTACAAGAAATTACCAAAATAAACGAAGAGTAGTAACTCTTTTACATTTCTAATAAAATTTACTTTACATCATATCCATGATTAAAAAGGAAGCAAAATTATTAAGTAAATCAATGAGATAATGAAGAGAACAATTTAATTCACGAATACAAAACCAAAGAGAAACCCCTCCAAAGCCCATATTTTATAAACTTTAAACCTTCTGAGAGAGAGAGAGAGAGAGAGAGAGAGAGGAGTGAGAGAGAGAGAGAGAGAGGGAGAGAGAGAGAGAGGAAGAGAGGAGGAGAGAGAGAGAGAGAGAGAGAGAGAGAGAGAGAGAGAGAGAGAGAGAGAGAGAGAGAGAGAGAGAGGAGAGAGAGAGAGAGAGAGAGAGAGAGTTACACAACCGTAATATCCATTTATCAACACAAATCAAAACATAAAATGCAATTATAACAATCCTCCCATATAGGGAACAACATGCCCAAAATTTTGGATAAGTTCCTAAGTAGACAACCCTCCATAAGAAATCCACAAGTAGTTCCAATCTTCTCATTCAACATGCTCCAAGCACCATAAAAATGAATGCATGATATGCCTCCAAACCTACATGCATCATCACATGCCTTATTCCCAAAGGAAGAGAATGCTAGCATCCCCCAAGCCCATGGGAAAGAGGTGTAGCATGCTACAAAAGATGCCAAGGGAAAAATATGGTTTTTGAGCACAAAAACAAAGATAGCCAAGAGAAAAGAAAAGGAAACTTAAAAAAAATCCAAACCACAAAAACACTAAGAACAAATGGGAAAAGGGAAGAAGGGAGAACAGTCACATAGTGCCAAATATATGATAACAAGAGTTTCCAAGTAACCTCCACGAGTATCGCCAAAATCATCAACATCTCCCAAATCCTTATACCTCCTTTGTATCCTCCTTTCCAAGTCTTTTCAAGCCTTACAAGATTCTTTGGAAAGCATAGGAAGGTGTTCCCAAACCAAATGGGAATCCATCCTACTTCCACCAAGGAAGGGAGTGATAAGAAAACATACTTGACTTGCCCAAGAAGCCATGAAGATGAGAGACCCATCCCATTCCGAATTCCTACTTCAAATCCACAAAAAAATGGAATAGATGAGCAAAGAAAAAGTAAAATAAAATTTACAACAAAAAGTAAGACCTCCAAACACACAAGAATCCTAAAAATAACCCAAAATCAAACCATAACAGTTCATACATTACACACACATACAAACAATCTATTCAAATCAAAATACAAAGAGGTGTGAGACCTACCTCACACTCCTAGATAAAATACAAAAGCTCCTAACTCTTTGTCTCCTCAAGATCCCAAAGATTCCCACCAAAGTTATCCACCAAAAATCCCCCAAAAATAAAAATAAAAGCAATAAATAGGAAAAATATCCATCCCACAAACCCATGGGAGTGTGGCATATGTCACCCCTCCAACTAAGAAAATCATTTATGTCACCCAAGTCACTTTCCATCATTCCCAAAACAATAAATGCAAGAGGGGACAAAATCCCACTTAGCTCCAAATTCCACACAAAAACCCAAATCCACACATGTGAGATAAGGAAATGAGATTGAGATAGTGACTTGAGATGGGGAAGAGGCTTTTTGGATTCAAAAAAATCTTCACCCACCCATAGGTTAGGTCCCATGGACTAATTTTGATGTAAAGAAGACCCTTACCTTTTAAAACAAGCCTTCAAAAAATTCCCTTAAAGGTTAAATTTTGGTTTTGGGGTTACATGAGAGATTCAAGGTGAGGAATGGTCCCCAAAAATATGCTTATCACCTCCCAACACATCCATAAAAAATTTTAAGACACTAAAACACCCCATAATAAAAATAATCCTAAATGACCTCATTAGCACAAGGAAATCCAAATTAGGTGAGACATTAAGTAAATTTTTACCATGGTGCTCAAGGTTAAGAAATATAAAACAATAAATAAACCACATGCAAGAATCAACTAAATTTCACAATTGCAAACAATGGCCAAAATGAAACAAGGTGAGATAAAAGGGTTCGTCATGACGGTTTTGGCATCCTTTGTAGTGCTAGCACTGAGTCCCATGCTTGCCAAATGGTGTTACCTACAAATTCTACACACTCAAGGAAAACCTCAAATCTACTCGACATGATAAAATATTTGTATATATCAAAATGAAATACGAGTATACAATATTAACTAAATATAATTTCACAACATCTATTCTACCAATGATACATATAAACATGATCCAATATCCACAATATATAACTCGAAATTGTGATATAGTAACAAAATCCATCAAATCTAACAAATCATAACATTATTATCTCTAATTAGAATGAAATAAAAAATGTCATGAATATCATATAACGTCTCAAAAGTGTTTTATCAAATACGATGTCATAGACCATAGGATAATAATAATAAAAAATGAAAATCAAAATATATCAAAATCAAACTACTTCGATTATTTGACATTCATTGTGCTTTTTTATTTTTTTCTTATTGTGGGGCAACTATGTTTTGGGTGTGTTATTTTCTCCTATTTTACTGCTATATCTAGGTTTTGATCCCTTTTTTGTAATTCTCCTGAGTAGGATCCCACTCAAAAAAACTTTTACCCTTAATATATATCAAAAATCAAGTAGCAAAGTCTCATATGCAATAATCAAACTACTCAGATGAGTTAATAGTATCTAGGAAAAGATAGAAATTGAGCCTTTTGCAGGGTATAAAAAACTGATCATATTAACAAAAAACACTAATTTCATTTAGAGTCGTTTTGTTTTGCACGTAAGTCAAGTCTTACTAAGGATCATTCTCTTAAGTATTTTATGAGGTGGTGAATATACCTTATGAACCTAGTCATATTAGGTGAGTGAGGCCAACATGTCTGTGTTATAGGTCTGATCATATCATGTATAATTTTAATCCTCATGTGCATAATTTTCCCTTGGCACCCTAGTGGGTGGTGAAATCCTTACGAAGATATCTGGTGGTTTTACCTACGATTGTTCCATGTAAGACCTAAATTATGTGAGTGGAGGATACATGTCATTTATCTACACATTAAACTCTTGCATTGAACCCTTTTTTCCCTCTTAGATGAGAGTGTTCCCTTAGTGAGTAGTTGTGGATTACTGTGGGTTGATTGAAGGTGTTGAGAGGTAATTATTTTGAACTCTCTTATAATGTCTTGTCTTGGGGTAGGGTGTAGTTTTTCCCCTTGAATGTTGTTGAAGTGAATAGATCATGGGACATCCCTTAAGTTTATTGATGAAAGAAACTTTGGTGCTTATTTACCCAATGATTTAAATAGTTCCCTGGAAGGCATTTGAAATGCATAAAATTGTTTGGGATGTCTTGCTTGTAATATGCATTTAATACTTGATTGTCAATGAGAAATGAAATGAGTTGTTTTGTGCTAGCTCATACTCCTTGTAGTTTAAAATACCTAAGTGTTAAGTAAGTGTTATTGGAGTTACATTTGTTATAAACAATGCCAACACAAGACCAAAGTGACCACGTAAATGTAATTAGAACAAGGGTAAATAAGATTAAACTATGAAACGATTGGAACAAAAATCATATTGTCGTGAGTGATGTCAAACCAGCTAAAATGCCTAATTTGATCATAAAATGAATGTAATAAAGGAGAGCTTTGTGGGTGATAAAAAAACCTATTTAATTGGGACAAAACGTCTGAGGAATTAACACACACTTTGTACGCATAAATGTGGTTAAATAACGATGCTAATGAAATAATGAACATGTAGCCTTGAGAATGAAATACCTTGAGATTTTTTCAAGGTCTTGTGAGTTAAGGATATTGCACTGTAGTTTGACTTGCAAAGGTTAGCATAACCCTTGGGCATAGAAGGGAATACATTAAACCCAGGATCACTCAAGAAGTAGAATTTTGGATGAAACATGTAATTAACTTGTAACCATTGAGAATGAATCCTTAAGATGATGATTTAGAAGTAAAGTGAAATGTGAGATTCATCACTTAAACTCAATTAAAAACATTTATAAATTTAACACAAGTGAAATCTAACCTTCACTGTGTAATATGATTTATGAAACAAGGAGTTCTAATTGGAGAAAATGGATTGTGAATCACATCACGAGCGATGAAAATTAATTAGTTAACTTACAGGGTTAGTTGTAATAACTTCAAGACAAAAAGGAGTGTATCCTTAATGTTTAAACAATCTATGAAAATAAATCGTATTAGTCCCACTCTTGATCGAATAATCTTCATTTTACCTTTTGTGAATTTTTTTCCCTCCTTTTAATGAAAATATAATGCGAAACCAAGTAAACATGAATCTTATAAACAAATTCTTAGGACAACTATTGGTAGACTCATGGGTGTATAAATGCTCCTAATGACCATCAATTTATATAAATTAATTGAGATAAAGGAAACAAGCAAAATTATAATGGAACAACTATAGGTGAAATGTTAAATGAAATAAAGAAAAATGTAGCCTAGTTTTAAGAGAAATGAAGGGTCACATGTTAAGTGTTCTTTAGATAATTAAGGTCAAATAATGAAAATAGGATTGTAATAAATATGTAACCATGAACATGTTGTGTTGTGGAAAGTTCCTATGTGTAAGTGTATATTGTAGTGGGATCATTATTGTACGTTGTCATTTGAGAAAAGTTGTTTTGATGTGCATCATGTGTTTTCATGTTAATTATGTGGGTTCATGTTTGTGCTAACGTATCATGTGTTGTGTATTATCCTCAATGATCCCATGTGGTTTCATGTATCAAGCAATGTAAGTCAAAAAAATTTATTCTGACCTTTTTTTTTTAATAATTGTGTGGCAAAATTGTGGGTGTGATAGGGAGAGGATTTCAAAGAAGAAAAAAATCCCTTTTTACGGTGCAAAAAAAAAAAAAAAAAACATTTATAAAACTATTCTCTCTAATTGCAAGAACTCCTTCCCTTTTGAAAAAAATCATCAATTTTATTTTACCAATTCTTTTCTTTAAAAAAAAAAAACTATAAAATAACTTGGAGAAAAAATGGTAACTACATTGGCATTAGAGGGGGGTTGACCTTCCTTGTCCAACCTTCCTTATCCTTTATGCCATCACAAAAGGTATTCAACCAATCCGCCTACCTATACCATATTAAGATTAGATTACGCATGATAGTAAAGTGATTTGAACTCACATTGTAGGGTCTTATAGTATAGCGATGCCATGTAGAGACAAGAGACCTACTGCAGAGAATCAAGATTTGGTGTTGATCCATCTGAGCTAGAATTCTTTTATGAGTTAGGTCTGAACATGGTCAGGGCTCTCTTGAAAATACTGAGAAACTTGGAGAGATATTTGCAAAGGAAGATATTCACTGATGTATGAGGTGAGCAGGGAGTGTGTATGTATTTCTTCCTGATCTAAATTATTGCTCGAATGCAACAATAGCGATCTGAATGAATAATTACAAACCATCAATGCAGTAGTAGTTCATGAGTCAAGAGGACATAACTCGGTGCATAGCTCAATGGAAGGGCCTCAAATCCCTTTAATCTTTCATCTGCAAAAGACACTTTTCTTAATGAGCTAATATGTAATTTATATTTAACAATGTAAATATACAGCAAATTCTTAAATCTATTTTTTTTTGCATCTCAATCATGTATATATGCTCTAAAAGTTCTAAAACCGACCAAATAATATATTTTTGCTCTTAAATTTTTGGGTATGAAAAAATAGACAAAATGGAATGAAAACTATGAATAGAATGAACATTTTAAAATGGAGAAGAGAATGCAGGTGGATCGTGAATACCAATGAGTCTACTTATTATGCACATTGCTTACCTATTTGTACTCCCTATCGTGACAAAACAATAATGAGTAGGATGAAGGTCAAAGAGGCTTCTTTTTAAAAAAATTCTAAATATCTAACATACCAAATGGGAGGTTTCACTCATATTTAGAGAGAGAAAAGCATAAAAAAATAGGGCTCAATTAATTGAATATTTATAAATATGTGTTACATATGTATTGGAGACAAAATCTCAAACATCTATAATAATTGTGCCTCCTCTCAAACTAAATTTAGTTGGTTTGTTCAACCACCTTAATTTAGTCATTCCTAATTTCTCTCCTAAATCTCTAGATGAGTTTTATTCAAAAACCACTCACACAATAATATAACCCACAAAATTATTGTACACCTAATTATAACAATACAAATATACTAACCTTATTATTATTATTGCTCACCACAAATGTGTGAACCAACACAATTATTCTTAATAGCTCATTCTAAAATGTTATATAATTAATTTCGATAATAATTAGTATGTCATATTAGCTAAATTCCTAGCAAAAATCTCATCCCCAAGGTTGAATAGGAATTTTTAAGGTATACTTTATTTTTCTTTATTAGTAAAAAATATTACATTTGCGTGTATCCATCTTTTTGGAGAAACAAATAATTACTCAAATCCTCTTGCTTAGAACTTATGATTGTTCTTATTGTCCAATAACAGTGTTTGCATTCACTTATTTGAGTGAACCAGCTGATAGATCATTAATATGTGGAATAAAAACATACATTTTCTCTTCTTTTTCATGAAGGAAGGACTCTTAAAACATATTTAATTTTTCAACAATTAACAATGTCATGTTTTGGTTGTAAACCATGTATTTCTTGATTTTATCTACATGTAATATATCCAATGTGGAAGTATACATAAGACATGTGAATTGTTTGATAAAAAGCTTCATATATATGTTATCTCACATAATGTTATGATTTCAATATAAGAGAAAAATGGATCATTTAAGGATTATCTCAAACTCTTTACTTGAATTAGTATATAAAATGAGTGAGCATGCAAAGAAATCCAATATCACATTATGTGAATTCATTATCTCTTTAATCATTGATACTAATGAAATAAAAAAATTACTTCTATTTATTTGAATCGTGCTATGTCTCAGCATGAAATTGAAAATTTTAGTTCTTCACCATCCTCCCACACAACATACACATATTTGTTTTCTCATCCCCTCCTCCTTCACCCACATCTGCTACCCCCTTTGTTTTTCTCAAAAAAAACAAAATGTCAAAATCCATTCCACTCTTAATAATTGCCAATATATTGGCTACTTTTGTCTTAATATTAAAATCCCTAAATTTATGAATGGATGTGATCATATAATTTTAATATGTGAATCCTTCATGTTGGGGTTAAACCAACCCTAGGTTCTTATCGCATTGAACCATTTTAGGAACTAATGATTATGTAGTACAATATTATACTTAATTGGGGCCAATTGATCCCAAACCCACTAAATGTGATAATCTTACATGTCAATTACACTTAATTATCTAATTAAGTGTTTGGTTTAATAGGGTATCCAGTTGGGCCAATCGCTACCAAACCAACCAAGTATGCTAATCTTATGTCAAATTGGGCTAAAGTAGCCTTATAAATGAGGTTTTAATCATGTCCAAATGAACCAAATTTTGGAAATCTAATGATACCTTTGATTTCTCAAAGCAACATTTTGACTTTAATTCATTACAAATAGTTAACAAAAAGATCTAAATCAACTTTTTCAAACATAAATAACACATTCTATATTTTCATGTGATTTTATATGTGCCTTTAGTATAAATCACCTAGATTTAGGCACATTATGATGTATTGAATATTGGATAATACTACCCCCTTGAGATAGAGGAAGGATTCCTTATTTAAGCACATTTTGAGATAGGCTAAAGTTTACCTACCTAAAAAAGTCATAGGATAGGTTAGCACTACTCTATATTAAGTGGTCTTGTGGAAAACATAGGGATTTCTTAAGGATGCATTACAGATAGGTTTTTATTATCCAAGGGATGTCACCTGGACAATATGATGTAACCCTATATAAAGAAAAACCTATCTCTAAACCATTTTTAAAATTTCCTGGATCACTCAAGAAGTAGAATTTTGGATGAAACATGTAATTAACTTGTAACCATTGAGAATGAATCCTTAAGATGATGATTTAGAAGTAAAGTGAAATGTGAGATTCATCACTTAAACTCAATTAAAAACCTCTATAAATTTAACATAAGTGAAATCTAACCTTCCCTGTGTAATATGATTTGTGAAACAAGGAGTCCAAATTGGAGCAAATGAATTGTGAACCACATCACGTACGATGAAAATTAATTAGTTAACTTATAGGGTTAGTTGTAATAACTTCAAGACAAAAAGAGTGTATCCTTAGTGTTTAAACAATCAATGAAAATAACTCGTATTAGGCTCACTCTTGATTGAATAATCTTCATTTTACCTTATGTGAATTTTTTTTCCTCCTTTTAATGAAATTATAATGCGAAATCAGGTAAACATGAATCTTATAAATGAATTCTTAGGACAAGTATTGGTAGACTCATGGGTGTGTAAATGCTCCTAATGACCATCAATTTATATAAATTAATTGAGATAAAGGAAACAAGCAAAATTATAATGGAACAACTATAGGTGAAATGTTAAATGAAATAAAGAAAATGTAGCCTAGTTTTAAGAGGAATGAAGGGTCACATGTTAAGTGTTCTTCAGATAATTAAGGTCAAATAATGAAAATAGGATTGTAATAAATATGTAACCATGAACATGTTGTGTTGTGGAAAGTTCCTATGTGTAAGTGTATATTGTAGTGGGATCGTTATTGTATGTTGTCATTTGAGAAAAGTTGTTTTGATGTGCATCATGTGTTTTCATGTTAATAATGTGGGTTCATGTTTGTGCTAACGTATCATGTGTTGTGTATTATCCTCAATGATCCCATGTGGTTTCATGTATCAAGCAATGTAAGTCAAAAAAAAATTATTCTGACATTTTTGTTTTTGTAATTGTGTGGCAAAATTGTGGGTGTGATAGGGAGAGGATTTCAAAGAGAAAAAAAATACCTTTTTACAGTGCAAAAAAAAAAAAAAACATTTATAAAACTATTCTCTCTAATTGCAAGAACTCCCCTTTTGAAAAAAATCATCAATTTAATTTTACCAATTCTTTTCTTTAAAAAAAAAACTATAAAAGAACTTGGAGAAAAAATGGTAACTACATTGGCATTAGAGTGGGGTTGACCTTCCTTGTCCAACCTTCCTTATCCTTTATGCCATCACAAAAGGTATTCAACCAATATACCTACCTATACCATATTAAGATTAGATTACGCATGATAGTAAAGTGATTTGTTCACATTGTAGGGTCTTATAGTATAGCGATGCCATGTAGAGACAAGAGACCTACTGCAGAGAATCAAGATTTGGTGTTGATCCATCTGAGCTAGAATTCTTATATGAGTTAGGTCTGAACATGGTCAGGGCCCTCTTGAAAATGCTGAGAAACTTGGAGAGATATTTGCAAAGGAAGTTATTCACCGATGTATGAGGTGAGCAGGGAGTGTGTATGTATTTCTTCCTGATCTAAATTATAGCTCAAATGCAACAATAGCGATCTGAATGA
Source organism: Taxus chinensis (assembly GCA_019776745.2). NCBI lineage: Eukaryota > Viridiplantae > Streptophyta > Pinopsida > Cupressales > Taxaceae > Taxus > Taxus chinensis. The sequence goes on along the minus strand of CM034150.1, from coordinate 244,107,926 downwards.
ATAATTACAAACCATCAATGCAATAGTAGTTCACGATTCAAGAGGACATAACTCGATGCATAGCTCAATGGAAGGGCCTCAAATCCCTTTAATCTTTCATCTGCAAAAGACACTTTTCTTAATGAGCTAATATGTAATTTATATTTAACAATGTAAATATACTGCCAATTCTTAAACCTATTTTTTTTGCATCTCAATCATGTATATATGCTCCAAAAGTTCTAAAACCGACCAAATAATATATTTTTGGTCTTAAATTTTTGGGTATGAAAAAAATAGAAAAAATGGAATGAAAACTATGAATAGAATGAACATTTTAAAATGGAGAAGAGGCTGTAGGTGGATGGTGAATACCAATGAGCCTACTTATTATGCACATTGCTTACCTATTTGTACTCCCTATCGCGACAAAACAATAATGAGTAGGATGAATGTCAAAGAGGTCTATTTTTTAAAAAAATCTAAAGATCTAACATACCAAATGTGAAGTTTCACTCATATCTAGAGAGAGGAAAGTATAAAAAATAGGGCTCAATTAATTGAATATTTATAAATATGTGTTACATATGTATAGGAGACAAAATATCAAACATCTATAACAACTGCTAAATTTAGGTGGTTTGTTCAACGACATTACTTCAGTCATTCCTAATTTCTCTCCTAAATCTTTATATGAGTTTTATTCACAAATGACTCACACAATAATATAACAACCCATTAAATTATTGTTCACCTAATTATAACAATACATATATACTAACCTTACTATTATTATTGCTCACCACAAATGTGTGAACCAACACAATTATTCTTAATAGCTTACTCTAAAATGTTACATAATTAATTTTGATAGTAGTTAGTATGTCATATTAGCTAAATTCCTAGCAAAAATCTCATCCCCAAGGTCAAATAGAAAATTTTAAGGTATACTTTATTTTTTCTTTATTAGTCAAAAATATTACATTGGCGTGTATCCATCTTTTTAGAGAAACAAATAACTGCTCAAATCCTCTTGCTTAGTGTATGACTGTTCTTATTGTCCAATAATAGTATTTGCATACACTTCTTTGAGTGAATCAGATGATAAATCATTAATAGTTGGATTATAAAAAACATACATTTTCTCTTCTTTTTCATAAAGGAAAGACTCTTAAAACATATTTAATTTTTCAACAATTAACAATTTCATGTTTTGGTTGTAAACCATGTATTTCTTGATTTTATCTACATGTAATATATCCAATGTGGAAGTATACATAAGACATGTAAATTGTTTGGTAAAAAGCTTCATATATATGTTATCTCACATAATGTCATGGTTGCAATATAAGAACAAAATGGATTATTTAAGGATTGTCTCAAACTCTTTACTTGAATTAGTACATAAAATGAGCGAGCATGCAAAGAAATCCAATATCACATTATGTGAATTCATTATCACTTTTATCATTAATGTTGATGAAATACAAAAAATTTACTTCTATTTATTTAAATCATGTTATGTCTCAGCATGAAATTGAAAATTTTAGTTCTTCACCATCCTCCCACACCACATACACATATTTGTTTTCTAATCTCCTCCTCCTCCACCCACATCTACTAACCCCCTTTGTTTTTCTTGAAAAAAATAATGTCAAAATCCATTCCACCCTTAACAATTGCCAATATATTGGCCACTTTTGTCTTAATATTAAAATCCCTAAATTTATAAATGGATGTGATCATATAAATTTAATACGTAAATCCCCCATGTTGGGGTTGAACTAGCCCTAGGTTCTTATCACATTGAATCATTTTAGGAACTAGTGATTATGTAGTACAATATTATACTTAATTGGTTCTAATTGATCCCAAACCCACTAAATGTGACAATCTTACTGAAAATTACGTTCAATTATCTAATCAAGTGTTTGGTTTAATGGGGTATCCAATTGGGCCAATCGCTACCAAACCAACCAAATATGTTAATCTTATGCCAAATTGGGATCAAGTAGCCTTGTAAATGAGGTTTTAATGATGTCCAAATGAACCAAATTTCGGAAATCTAATGATGCCATTGATTTCTCAAAGTGACAGTTTGACTTTAATTCATTACAAATAGTTAACAAAAAGATCTAAATCAAAATTTTCCAACATAAACAACACATTCTATATTTTCATGTGATTTGATATGTGCATTTAGTATAGATCACCTAGATTTATGCACATTATGATGTATTAAGGGTTGGATAATACTTACCCCTTGAGATAGAGGAAGGATTCCTTATTTAAGCACAGTTTCAGATAGGCTAAACTTTACCTACCTAGAAAAGCCATAGGATAGGTTAGCACTACTCTAAATTAAGTGGTCTTGTGGAAAACATAGGGATTTATTAAGGATGCATTACAGATAGGTTTTTATTATCCAAGGGATGTCACCTAGACGATATGATGTAACCCTATATAAAGGAAACACTATATTTAAACCATTATTAAAATTTTTAGAAAAAATAACATTCTAAAGGCAACATAGAAATTTGTCTAATTGTTGTAGTGACATATTGATTTAATATAAATAGAATTAAATCTAATATTGTGGAGTAATTATTGTAATAAATAATGTATGAATGCTAAAATAAATTAATGACACAAGTAAATAACCATGTACAATATGAAACCCTAAGTAAAAAGGAGAGATAGGAAGACTTGGCTAATTTTTTAATGAACAAGAAGTGATATAGGTGGTTGAAAGTGTTAAATGGGATGTAGAAAGAATTGTTACAGATCATTGTAAATTATGGAACTTAGGAATAGATTCAGAAAGGGGCGCCAAATGCATGACAGAGGCTCCTAGGCGTTGGCAGCTAGATATGGGCGCCAATGGCTGTGTAAATTCTCAAGAATTGATTTCATTTGTGTCGCAAGGGCTTTGATATTAATTCATTTTGGCCACCTAATATTCATTCCTTGATCATCAAAGGTACCTGTAACCTGCAAGAAATAATTACACATGCACATACCCACAAACCACATCAAACCTGAAAAGGAAAATGTAGAATGGGGAGCTGGAATGACCCTGGTGGTCACCCAAAGACTAAACTTATGAGTGAGCACTACAATACATCTCAGAATCCATGTAGTTATGGTGTGTGTGTGTGTGTGTGTGTGTGTGTGTAAATGATCCCCTAAGACTCCCTTGTGCAAGTTGCACTCGATATTAGAATAAAACTACTCAATGATGCAAATGTGTGGGATGAAATAAACTAAAATTCCCACTCCTATTCTATGAATGCAAATGTATGCAACCCTTATTCCTTGAATGGATGCTAGATGGATGCCTTTAAATTTATTTTGTCCCTTTGGATGCAAGCTCAGTTGATAATAGTAATCTTTAGTACTTGGTTTTTTATTTTTGAGAAGTAACTAAGTATATATATGATTCCCTTATTTGAATTTTGTAAATGACAACTAGAAGGAAGACCTATAAATGAAAAATATGCCCAAAATATAAAAGATACCCAAAAAGAGTGAGTAAAGGTAAGAAAGGGTCAAGAGCACAAAGTATGGATAGAAGCATTGGGTGCATGTGTTCGAACTAGGTGGCAGTTTCTAAGGCCATAAAGGATAAATCAATTAAGTTACATTAGGGTTGTAGGGTGTGTAAGACTAAAGAGAAAGAAAGAAACAAAGAAAAGTGGCCAAAGATAGTATTCTACCACTAGTTTTCTTTCTTAAGAATCATATATACATGCGTATGCTTTTGGACCTAGAGATGTACCCAAGTGCATGATTTTTTGTCTACATTTTCCCCCATTTTATTTTTTTGAGTGAATAATCGATAACATAAAGTAGATATAATATGTGTACCTAATGATCATGTAGAGAAGAACTTTTCCAAGAGCATGCTGAGTGGATAAGTGAAGCGTGGAGTGATTTTAAAAGTGAAGGTTGGAGACAAGGAAAGTGAAGTGGACCCTGGGGGTGAAGTTTGTGTTGTAGCATGATGTTGTAAATTGTGTGAGTTTCTTCTTGTAAGGATGGACCTATAAAAGAAGAGAAAGAAAGTAGTAAAATTTCGGTATATGATAGATCAGAGAAACCTGTTTATAAGTATGTAAAGAGTGTAAAAGTGTGTAAAAAGCAAAGTGTGCACCTGATATGTAAGAGAGTAAAAGATATAAAAAGTGTCATGTTGCTTGAAGTTGTTGATTTTAATGTTGAAGGTGAGATTTTCAGGCGATCTCATGCCAAGAGTGAGTTTTTTGGGTGACCTCACGCCAAATGCAAAATGTTTTTAGAGACCTCACACTGAGTGTGAGTTTTTTAGGAAATCTTAGGCAAAAGATCAAGTGTTGAGGAGATATGTCTAGTTTTAATATCTTTTTATGATTCTTCCCAATAAGCATCACTAGAAATGGTACATCCTGATTTTTTTTTGTCCTAATTTGTTCTGATTAGTTCTAAATTGTTTCGATTGTACAACTTGTAGGAGATAGAATGCATTTTTTGACTGAAGGTCAGTTCCTAATCTGAAGACTTCTATAAACTATTATGATCTGAGAAGATGATTATTTGTTTCCCCCGGACATTAGTGCCCAAGGGAGGACACAAGCACCTAGGTGTTACTGTCTAATATTGGGTGTCAGTGTCTTCTCTTTGTTTTGGACCCAAGTCAGAGTCTATGTCATTATGTGACTATGTTCTTATGATGATTCTGGACTGTGCATATCTTTAATGTAGCTCTGAGCTATTGTAGGGGTAATTTATTCACCTGATAGATTCCCTCGTCGTTTGGGGCACATGCGACGATAGACAAAGAATGCAACCCAAATGAGAGGTTTGGAAACTGATATGCATATCTAAATTAGATATACCTATAGATGGTAGGGGATGTGCATGGTATAAACCAAGGAACATGCAAATAAAGAAGGATAGTAAAAGTGTTAGTAGTAAAGCTAGCATGCAAGATAAGACAATATAACAAACTAGTAGTAAGACAAGATGGACCACGAAAAGAGGGTTTCATATATGGGACATCACTCACAATTTCACAAGATAATCATGACCAAAGTTACCAAAAGCATACAATGGCCATACAAGATATAGGGCGTAGCCCGCAAATAATAACATACAATAACAAACAATAATAAGAAAAATGTCCTAGATAACCATGGTGGCATATAGTCATGTAAAGAAAATGCTACACATGAAACATCTGTTAGCATGTTAGAAAGACAAATAGTATGTCAAAGTGTGTATATATAAGAAAAAATTATAATAATTTGTAATGATAAATAGTGAATAATGTAGCAATAGAACCTCTAGTGTGTAGAATGTGGTAGTAGTAAAAGTAGATTCCTCCAAGAGCCTTGATGGGACTGGTAAAAGGTATAGTGACAAGCATCATTGCAGCAAGTAAAAACCTGTAAGATTTTTGCATTCACCACAAGAGACCAAGTGAACATGCATGTGTGTGTGTGTGTGTGTGTGTGTGTGTGTGTGTGTGTGTGTGTGTGTGTGTGTGTGTGTGTGTGTGTGTGTGTGTGATGACATACTAAGAATCCATATGGCATGGAAAACATTTAAGTGTAATATGTAGATAAAATAAGGTAATAAGAGTAAATGTAACCAAGACATGAAAATTATGTGTATGAGTGTGGTGGTGTGGTATGAAAAATGTGGAAATGGTAGGACCAGTGCGCCCCCAAAAGATGTGTATGAGATGAGGTTCATTTATAGGAACCCTCAACAATTTAAAAAGAACCATAGAACAAGAGTGTATCATCAGGTAATGTGTTGTGTGAGAGTAGATGCTAGAAAGATGTATCATGAAGCACAAAGTGTGAAATGTGGTTTGGATGTGAGGTTTGTTTCAGAATCAGACCCTTAGCATCCGAGTATGAACCGAGGAACTGGAGTGTGTCATAGGGTAATGATGATATAATGTATGTGTCAAGGTATTCTTTGAAATATTAGACATGAAGTGTGGTAGTAGATACTAGAGACAACTAGTAGGAATGAAATGGGGGGATGAAAGCGTGATGAACGCCAAGAGTGTGAGGAATAGTAAGATATCCAATGATAGTGATAGAAAAGGGCCATTCACCTAATATCTAAGGAGATAAAGGTATGTGGCGATGCTCGAAGATTGGTGGTGTTCGAGAATAACTATGTGAACGTGAAGGATACCTACATGGTGAAGGAGGTGGTGAAAATCTATGTGAAGGGGATGCCTAAGTAGGGTACTTAGGTCGATGAGGTGGACTAATGGACCAATGATAAAAATAAGGTCGTGAGGTAGGTCGTGTGTGAAGAGGAAAACTAGGTGCAGAGGTTACTTTATACTTGATACATATATGAGGTGTAGATGTTGTGACTGGTGTGTATGTATCAGTAAGAGTGGGCCAAGGAAATGATGTACATGGTGGAACACTTTTGATATTAACAAGTTTTTTGTTTTGGATGAACTTGAGACACAATGATAAATGGAAGGGGTGGCTTGGGTGGTGTGGAGCCAAGAGAGACATAAGAGCATGTCATAACCTTTGAGTCCGGGTGCAATGACGAATGGTACAAGCATACTGAGGGATCCAACTATAATGGGAAGCTTGATGTAGCCAAAATATTTAGGAACTAGAAATGTGACATTAGACATTGGACATTTGATATCTAGGAGGAGTACAACGGAGAATACATTGGTAGGAGTTGATGGATATATCATAGTATTATCAACGGTATAGGAACCAATAGAATCATTGATATGTAATGAATCAAAAGTAAATGTAGCATTATAATCATGAACTAAGAATGTGATGACCAACAGTGATGCATTATCATTAACAAGAAGGAAATTAAGAGGCTCCAATGAATGAGGAGGCACAACGTGATATGTATGATTAGTAGAAGAATGAGTAGTTTTCTTGTCATGCTCTGGAAAAGGGTAATTAATTTTTTTTTATCTTTTTATTATCATTGGCCGGATTAGAAGTATAGGGCTTAGGGAGCTGAATTATATTATTATTGATAATATCTTGAATAAGATGTTTAAGTTTACGACAGTGATCAATAGAGTGTCCAATGCATTGGTGATAATCACATATTTTGTTTTCATCATAGTTTTGGCCAGGAGGGTGAGAGGGATCGAGATTTAGAAATGGTTGAAGAGTAATGAGATTGTTCTCGATAAGTTTTGGTAATATAAATTGAGGTGCATAGGGTAACTTGGTAAAAGTGAGATTGAGAGGTTACAATTGAAGCTTGTTATATGTAGAAACAACATTAGTAGTTTCCTTTTCTTTGGTGAGATTAGGGGATGGCTTGAAAGTATGTTTATCTTGAAACCGATTAGAAGATGAGGATGAATAATTATCAAAATATTTCAATTTCCCATAGATAAGAGTTTTCTTTCGCGTAACTTGAGTGTATGACATAATTGATCAAAAGAGGGATAGGTATAAAAAATAACACTCTCTTGAAGTTGAGGTAAGAGACTTCGAACAAAAAACTCTTGCAATTTAGAATCAACTAGTACATTAGTCATTTGATAAAGGTTGTTCTTATAACGCAAAACATAGTCAACTGGATGCTCATTAGACCCTTGTTTGATTTGAGTGAATTGTGCATAGGATATTTTAGTACCAATATTGATAGAAAATAATCAGATAAATATCTAACTTCTTTTACATATTTATCTAAGTCATGATATAAAGAAACTAAGTCATGAGTGTCTAAAGAGGAACCGAGTTTGTATTATAAATATTGAGAGTAATGAGAGGAGTGGTTGTGGTAGAAATGGAAGTAGGAATGTTAAGGGGTTGGGTGGAGGCCATGGCAGCTAAGGAGGAACCTTCAAGAGGGAAAGAAGAAACATCCCTAGAATGTTTAGTAGCAATTAAAACATTGAGAAATTGCAGAATATGAAAAGGGTTATTGTGCAACACTTGACATAAATTGGTGAGCTTGCCTAGTTGTTCTTGATCAATGTTGGTATCCTCGTCATATTAGTGTTTGTTGTTAGCAGCTTCAATTTTCTCAAAAGGGATGTTGTTTGAGTTGAGAAAAGGGTTGGAAGATTAAACCATTGATTGGGAGGATTTACATCCAAATGGAGGAATCTCAATATCCTAAAAGGTATTAAAACAGCCAATACGGGTGATGGGCATAAAAAAGGAAGGTGGGATTCAAGTGGTTGGGTTCACCAAAGGAGCTAATATAAATAGAATTAAATATAATATTGTAGAGTAACTATTGTAATAAATAATGTATGAATGCTAAAATATAGTAATGATACAATACAATAAGCATATACAATATGAAACCCTAAGCAAATAGGATATATTGGAAGACTTAGTTGATTTCCGAATCAACAAGAAGTGATCTAGGCGATTGAAATTGTTGAACAAGATGTAGACAACATCATTACTGCTCACTGTAAATTATGGCACTCAGGAAAAAAAGTCAGAAAGGGGCATCCAAGGTAGGACAGAGGTTCCTAGGCACTGGTGACTGGATCTGGGAATTGGTGGTTATGAAAATGTTCACGAACTGATTTGTTTTATGTCACACTTGGGATTCATTGTAAAAATCTATTGGTCTCTTAATATTCATTCCTTGATTGCCGAAGGTACTTGTAACCTGCAAGAAATAAGTTCACCTACACATACCCACAACCCACATCAAACGTAAATATGAAAATTAATAATGGGGAGTGGAACTGACCCTGGAAGTCCCCTGAAGAGTGAACTTACGACCAAGCGCTACACTACAACTCAGACTCCATGTAGTTCTTGTGTGTGTTTGAGTGTAGAAATGATGCCCTTGTGCAGGCTGCAATCGATTGCAGGCTAGATATACTTAATGATGCAAATTTGTGGGATGAAATAGAATAAAATTCCCCTTCCTATGTTGTGCATGTAGAAGTATGCATCCATTGTCCCTTGAATGGATTCTAGATGGATTCCTTTGAAGTGTTTTTGTACCTTTGGATGTACGCTTAGGTGATAATAGTAATGCTTAGTGCTTGGTCCTTTATTTTTGATAAGTAACTAAGTATATATATGATTCTCTTGTTTTAATTTTGTAATTACCAACTGGAAGGCCAACTCATAAGTGAAAAAAAATCCCAAAAGATAAAAGAGACTAAAAAAGAGATAGTAATGGTAAGAAAGGGTTAGGAACACACAATATGGAAAAACGTGCCTAGGAACTAGTGTCTTAATTGGGTGTTAGTGTCTGAGGAAATAAATGATAAATCAATCAAGCTCCATTTGGGTTGTAGGGTGTGTAAAACTAAAGAGAAAGCAAGAAACAAATAAAAGAGTCCAAATATAGTTGTCAACCACCATTTTTCTTGCTTAGGAATCATATATACATTAGTATGCTTTTAGACTTAGAAATGCACCCAAGTGCATGATTTTGTGTCTACACATATACATAAATATAAGGTATATTTTCATTTATCCTTAAATGGTGAAATCAATAAATAATTTTTGGGAGTGTGTGGTTTACTTTTTGTTAATATATAACAAATTGAGTTTAAATCCTTAATGTATTCATACAATTTAATTTTATATCACACTTTATTCATTAATGTAATTATTTTAATCAAAATCACATTTGGGTGTATTATAAAAAGTATCCATGCCACCCATTCTAATAAAAGATTTTTTTCTATATGTGATTCTTTCTTGAGGTTTTAATTATGATTAGATACTTAAGAAATACGAATCCATATTTATAAGTTATTTGAGTATAGGTAAAATAAACAATCTATATAATAACATAGTTTTGTGACAATAGATTTTTTGAGTATATATAATATCATAGTTTTGTGACAGTAGAGTTGTTGTGTATATGATTGTTTTGTGTTTCAATTCACAAGTTGGATTTAGAATTATCAGGTTTAAAGTTGTTTTAATGTGATTGAAGGTTAAATATTATATTCTTTCATATTTAATTTGAATGGATTATAAATCTTTATATATAGAGATTTTAATAACATTCACAACATAAATATAATGTATTAGATGGTATGAACAAAAAATATGCTTTGAATCATAATTATATTATGGGTAAGTGCACCAATTTGTGGGGCCAAAAGGGGGTCTTAAGTGGACACTTTTTTTTTGAAAAATAAAAATCTTCAACTTGTACGAGTTATTTGAAATAGTTACACTCAAAATTGGAAGATGTTGTAAGAACATGGATCGTAGCATTTTGAGCCTAGTTTCTAAGCTACTAAATTTTATTGAAAATGATTAAGTTTAAGTGGGTCAAATAACTAAAATACCAACAGGTGCTCTTGTTTTTTGTTAAAAAACATAATAGAGTTTTTTTTTCATGCCCCTCACAACGTTTTAGAATTATTTAGTATTTTTGAAAAACCTTTCGTATAAAGATAGCTAGGAGCATCTAGTTTGGGATCCATTTTTTTAGCGAATATTTTTTTTAATGATTTTTCCACTACAAAAATTTTAAATTTTGAAAAATAACGGAGCTCCGATCATGCCCCCCTTAACTACCTTAAAAAATATCGAAAATTAGATTTTTTTAAAAAATATGTATAGAATTAGGCCTAGTTTTGGCTAGTATAAATTTTTTTCAATTTCGATGAGCCAAAGAAAAGATATACGATGAAAGATAGACATGTTTAAAATTTGAAAAATAGCTACAAAAAGGCATAGTTAGAAAATAAATAATATGGAAACCTTATATTAGTTAGAAAATATGAAAAAAATTATTTTTAGAAAGAAGCAATTTTTCTCTACATTGTAGTCATATTTTTATTGCATGAATCAATCGTTTTAATTTTATTTATCATGACATAATATGAATTTTAGCATTTTTCTGTAAAAACATGTTGTTTGTTGTGTTTTTTCAGGTCCATACCTCAGGCTTGGGGATCCAAACTGGATCCAAGCCTAGAGGCATGCATTGGAAAAAGGAAAAACACAAAAAAAAAACGTACGCGTTATAACACGTATGCATTTCACATAGTAAATATATTATATGTTCTTTTGGCATGCTTCTATTTACAAAAATAAATCTTTAAGTATAATTTTTTCATTTAAATTTATTTTAGTAAATATATGAAATTAGGGTCACTTTGCACCTTATGGAACTAGTCTCACAAGTCCATGAGTCACGGTTTAGGAGATAGTTATTTATAATCTAATATGGTCAGTGTTAGGTTGTGGAGCTTATTTTCATGTGTGAAAGTGTTGAAGACTGTACACTAAGTGTATTGTACACTCTCCACAGTTGTCTCGCCGGTGATTTTTTTTTTGCCTCGAAACAAAACGTGCCCAATATACCAGGAAATGTGCTTTTTCTCATAGGGGCGGGATTTTTCGACCCATAGGTTTATGGGACGGTTTTGGCCCATGGTTTTGATACCCACAGTTTTATAAAACTAATTAAGTAGTTGTCTACTTATGTGGGTTTGTGCATATGGTAGGGTTAATGTAACATTGCATATGTTTTTTGAATTCGGGTGTAAATTATGTAGAGTTTGTTGAGCATAGCTCCAAACAGATCTAGGTATTGTATTGAGAGAGTGGTGGCTTGTAATAAAATATGAGCAAGTGATTCTTGGTGGACTTATCCCAAATTGGGTGAACCACGTTAAATATTGTCTCTTTGTGTTGCGTTATTATTATTCTGCACTTTTATTTGAGATTTGTAATATTTTTTGCATATTAGTTTACACTGTTGCAATTCTGTGAGGGATTATTCCACATATTTTATCCCTTATTTCCTAACAGTCAATACATAGGTAATTTTCAGGATTTCAGCATTCATCCTAAAGCTTTTAGCGTTTAAATTATATAATTGATGTATGTTTTGGTAATGAATATAGTCAGTGTTTAGGTTTTGGGGCCTTTTGGATTGTTTAATGACATTTGTAGGATTATTAGATGTGTCAAAATTATATTTTACAAACCTCAAAACTCTCAAAGGAAATAACATCTTCTCAAATATACGCACTCATGAAATACCAAGTTATAATACATAACAATGAAAACACATGTGTTGGACATAGTGGCATTGGTGTCATCATTGATGTCAAGTTGTTTTGATGAAAAAGGGTGTCCAGGTGGGATAGGAGTCCACATGAGGTATCAATCATCAAGAAGCATGAAGGTTGATTAGTAGTTCCCTATTTTGGTGTCATGAGGTGTTGCATTAGTGAAGTGTTGGTTTGGAACCAAAATGGGAAGCTTCAGTATTTTGAAACTCCTCATAGCACCTTGAAGCCTTAAATAAAAATGGATGTCTCCAAAATTTAGAGGATTAATATATCTTTCCAATGCCTATTTTTTTTCCTCCTAAATCCTTACAGAGCTCATGGAATATTCTAGAGAAGTTAGGTTTCACAATTAGAGTGTTTGTTCCCTACACCTAGAAATCCCAATGTTGAGAAGATAGTCCTTGAATTATCAAACCTTTCCTAAATCTTCCTAAATTTCCTTCAACACTCCCAAGATTCTCTGACATTACCTATGGAAGCTTAAGATCTTTCCTAAACTCTCCTAGAGGGTGTTTTAATAGCTCTAAAATGGAAGAAATAACTAGCATCCAGAAATTAAAAATTTTGAAGCCAACTAATTCCTTAATTGAAAATAAGGCTTCTCAGTCACTATGCATCCTTCCTTTGGTGATGTAAGAACATCTTGTTAATAATAAATTTTGGTTTTATTAGGTGACTAGTGTTATCCTAGGTCCACTTGAGATGGTCATATCTTGTAATAGTCCATTTAGAATCTATAGGAAATAATTAGGAGTTTCACTCCAAATGTATAATTTTAATATTTGAACTAGCTCTAGGTATGTTATAGGCTTAGGTGTTAAGTGACACAGTCCTATCAGATTGAGAAATCAGATTTGGAGGTTAGAGACTATTCTACACAACATTTTCATGAGTAAATATATTTTTGTGACTATCTTCTTATTTATAATGGTGTTCAAGGCTTCATGGAACCCTCACATGGAAAATAGATAACAAGACTTACTCAAACTAGACTATACCTTGTTTTAGAAGTTTAATAGTCTGTAGCATGAACATAATGATTCAATGAAATCCTTGAGTCTATTTCAGGACATTGATCACAAGGACTTGATGTTGCGAAATTCAAGAAAAGGTAATAAGCCATATAAAGGAGGATTTCTTAAATTAAATTTGCATTCACAACCCTAACTGTGTGTGCCATATCTTAAGGGCCAAGAGTAGAACATTCATTGTAAAAGTCAATACATATGCCTAGTAGATTCCTTGATAAGTGTGGAGGAAGGTAATATGAATAAAAAGAGTTTCAAAATACCTAGTATAGGTTGGAATAAGAATAAAATCAATGGAATGTACAAATACAATCTAGCAATGTCAATGCCTAGTTTGAGGGTTGAGAGAGATGTAATTTTTAAATAATAGTCTTTATTCCATGTGTTTGAAGTTGGTGAAGCCTATAAAAAGATGGAGGAATGCCTATGGGAATTATTGACTCCTAAAATCAAGGCACAAGGATAAAGTATTGATAGGTTAGTAGGTAAAGGAAGTAAATGTACAATCATGATTATTTCTTGTGACTGTCAAGAACAACCTTGAGAAATAGTTGTCTTAGGAAAGAAAATCATAAATAATTTGTATCTATCATTAAGGGAGTGGTGTTAGAATTTTTTTAATCCTTGAGGAACATGGGAAAATCCTTATACAAATTTAATTAAGAAGACCTATTGACTATCTTGCACAGTTCCATAAAGAAGCCTAGAGAGAGTGAGGGATTGTATGAAAATCCTGAAGTGAAAGAGGGAGAGTTGAGTGATTTGTGTTAGTGATTAGGAGAGAGGTAAGAAAAGTGAGATGAGTGAAAAGAAGATTGAGTAAAAGTCGAAGTGAAGGTGAAAAACAAAGTTGAGAAGTTTTTTTAGATCTTGAGTAAACAAGGAGTCTTAAAAATTCAAAATTTGAAAATCTAGCAAGATGATGGATAAATGAGTAATGGAGCATTGAGGTGTGCTAGAGTAAGGTGTATGGGTGTGTTGAAAGGTGGATTTAAGGATGAAACAAGTGGTAATCCATTAAACCCTTAATTGTCCTTTCAAACCCTAATTAGACATACTTGAAACAAGGGAAAAGGAGAAAGTTGAATTGCGGAAGTTGTATTTTGAGTTGAATTTATATAAAGATGATTGCAGGGTACTCTGTATCATCTGGTCATCCTGTCATCAATTCAACATTTAACCTGGCTAAAAGTAAAGTCCTAATAAAATCATTTAGTGTGTTTTATTGTTTAGGGAATAGTGTTTAGAAGGTGGTTGATCAACTCATTTAGTTTTGATGAGATACTACTTCCTCTGAAGGCCTAAAAAGGTCATTTTTGGCCATTCTGTAGTTAATTGAACACCCTTAGGAAGTTTAAAGAGAAAATATAAAGCATCTGAGGGTGATTTAAGAAGTTTTTAGAGAAAATATAAAGCATATGAGGGTGATTTCAGAGAGAATTGAATATGTCCACATAAATTTAGGAAATTTTAGGAAATAAAATCTTATTCAGAAGTAATCTGTTTAATACCGGGTTTTTTACATGAAGGGAATGAAAGCTAAAACGATGAAAGTTGACTTCTTTAGATGATTCAAAGAGTTTCAAAAAGAGTTAGGATGAAACAAAATAGGAATTGGAAGACTATTTTAATATTCTACAAGGTGGAATAATGAACATTGATTCAAGGCTTAAATGCTTCTTTAGGTACTAAAAAACTCTGCAGTTGCATGTCCAAGTTTAAAATGAAATAGGACCTAAATTTTAAGTCGTGGGAAGAATTATATTTTTAGAATAGTTTCATTGATTGTAATATTTTATTTATAGTGTTTCATTGAAGTATGGAGGTCAAGAACATGTTACTCATCCTCAAATTCCATTCAAGGATTCATCCCCTATCTGGAGGAGGAAACCCATTTCCATGAGGAGAAACATGAGAAAAAAGGTGTCCATGTACTATAAGTATGCTTACACTAGTGTCATCTTAGTTGATAAATTTAATTTTGAATGATTCACCATGTTTAATGGTGAAATGTGAATCTCAAGGAGTGAATTAATGATCATCATATCCGGACTCTTTCATTATACCCAAATATCTCTAAAGAACAAGCTAAAATGAGCTAGTCATGCCACCGAGGTATCAAGGACATTGTTAGCATCATGTGTGAAGTATTAAGGAATTTTCTGTCTCTATGAGATATATATGAGAAAAAACATGTATGAGAATTATGAATTTGATTCCATGAAATGATGATTTTAGAGCCAAGAAAGGTGAGGGGATTAGTTCTTTATATGGAGCATCATGTTTCTAAGAATGAGCAATCATCTCAGTTCACTTAATGTAATTAACTTTGTATTATTCGTAAAAACTCATTCAAAACCTATTAGTGTGATCATACCTTAAGGAGGAGGCACATTAAAACCACCTCATTTTGGCCATAGGACAAGAATTCCATTCAAGGAGCAATCCTGTATCTATAAAGTGAGGATCGTATTTTAGTAAGAAGTAGACAAACATCATAGAGTTGATTCATGGTAACTAAAGTGAAATATGGACCAAATTTTAAAATTGGTCCTAATTCAAGCAATGGTAGGGACAACATCCTATTCAGAAGGTCAAAAAACCTACAAAATGACTATATGTTTTCCCAAAACAAATACTGACTACAATATATATGCCCTAAAAGTTTTAGGTCCTTTCTTGAAATCCTAAAAATGAGTAAATACCGACTAGATTAGATTTTGAAAGACTATCTTCTAGATTATAACTGTTGGATCTACGAGACCACTTTTATCAGGTGCAAAGTGACCCTAACTTCTTATATTTACTAAAATAAATTTAATAAAAGAAATATTATACTTAAACATTTATTTTTGTAACTATAATCCCCCCAAAAAATCATCTATAGTCCATACTATGAAAAATGCGTACACTTTTTGAATAAACTAAAATGCTTACACATTATGACAAAAGGCGTACACGTTTTTCCTGTTTTCATATTTTTGTCCACTTTTTGTCCCCCCAGATTGGTGCACTTACCCTTATATAAACTTTTTTAATGTTTTCAAATCCAAATAATGCATTTATAACCCTCTTTATTGTCTCTGTATGGTGGATATTTTATTGAAATACATATCACATAATTATAAAATAACATTCACATCTATCTTTTATTACACTTTGTATTTTGGTCTAGGAACATTTGGGGATGGTTGTAAAACAGGAAAATATTATATAGTTTACTAATTCAACCTATCATTTATTTAATTGTTTTTTGTATTTTCAATTATAGTTTAGAAACACATTTAGGAAAGACACAATAAAACATGTACAACTAATAGAGACAAACCTTGACAGAAGATTGGGGGAAGTGGAAAGATCTTATACAATCTATCGGTATATTAGCTAAGTCAAAAATTAAAAACCTTTGCATATTTAGCACGTATTTTTGAAATTTAATGTAAAATCATATATAATCAAGGGAAATGTAGTATTTTATGCTCCAAATTTGTTTTTTTAAGTGAGATCTAAGAAATGGACCCTTCTTATCAAGGTAAGTGATGGTCTCATATTTTTTATCAACACATTGGCAAGAAAATGTTAACCGTGGTCTCATTTTATCAACACAATGGATTGAATAGTCTTATATTCGTATAACATTTATTAATTTCACTCTTTCTTTCTTCCTTTAGATAAGTTTTATACTACAAAATATTTGAAGATTTCAAGATGCTTTTGGCCACAAATGTGCCAACAATTTTGAAATAACCGAAGTGAGCATGAGGGATTTTAAATAAATTACTTCAAAGATCTTTTTCCTATGAGGAAATTCAGAGTGATGTAATTTGTAAATATTATCTTCCATCATTCATCACCTTCAAGTGTTGGAATGACCCATTTGATGCAATTAGCATGATCTTTAGTTCAAATTTCAAGGATCCCTATACCACCAAACTTTATTGGCACTCAAAAATATCTCATGCTACTCTAAAACATCCTATACCACCCTCGATATTGGTCCAAAGAAATTATCTCATAATTTTCACCTACTTGGAAAAAGTTTTCGTGGATGGCCCAATAAGAATAATAAAAAACTACTAAAACTCTAGAGAAATCTTGATTTTTTTATTAGATAAGGTAAGAAAGAGTGATTTTGAAAGGATCAAGAACACTATACAAATGAAAGATAGGCATCAAAGCACAATCCATGAGAAAGTGAAGGTAGATTGAACGACTGCACACAAACCAAATAAAGATACCACTAAAAACCAAGGCTAGACTAGAGCAATGGAGACTCTAAGGAAGTCGGTCAAAAAAAATTAACCTTCATCAAAGGAACGATAAAAAAAATAGACTAGCCCAATCAATGGTAATAAGAAGAAAAAAGTGGATCAGCTCAAGGGATATCCCGAGAGCTACTCCTAGTGACCCGTCGAGAAATATGTTTGGGCTGGACTGATGTCCACCCACCCACCTCTAACTTGGAGTTGGTAGATCCTCCAATATTTTTTTTGTGAATCTTTTACCCTTTCCCAAATCCACACCAAGGAAACCAACTCCTACCATGTCATTCTCCACTAAATCATGAGCATCCTCCAGTTGTCCACTAGGACCACCCACCATATCATAGCACATTTCAAAATTTAAACTACTCTCCCACCCATTGAACTGGTCAAGCCCACCAGCCAAGAAACCTGACACATCTGCCTTTCGGTCACTCCCTCCAACCTGGTTCAAACCCCGCACATGATGCACAACATCCTTGCGGTCCAACCCAGTCAAAAAAACTGACTTCTCCCATCTCTATATCTAATCGAACCCCCTAAACCACAAGAATGTTCAAACTAGGATCCGTAGTAACATTATCCTCAGTTTTTTTCCTCGCTCGTGTCTGTATCCTCCTCCTCAGACTTCTCCTCCAACTCATTGTCCCCATGAATGAAATCAATATCCAAAGGAGGATCCTCATATGCAAAAAATTCCTTCATCTCATATCTGGCCCTTCTGCACTTGCTGCAGAAAATATGAGAGCTCTTTGATTCGATCACCTATTCCCATTTACCTACCAGAAAGTGCAAATAGATTTATTTTGGTAATTTGAAACCCACCATAATATTAATGCATAGCCTAGAAAAAACTAGCCTGGATTGAGCCCTGGTAGTCGAATCAACCGCAATCAACATTCCCATCGATCTAGAAATCTCCTTAAAGACTTCTGGTTCCTAAAACTCCAAAGGAAGGCCCAAAAGGTGGATCCAAACAGGAAGGGCATGCAAAAAAAAATCATGTGGCATTCCAGGCTCCCAATGATGGAAACTAAAAGCAGTGTTTCCATAAAACCACGGACCCTCTTGCAGCACTTTTTGCATATCCAACTCGTTATGGAAGCAAAAGAGAAAACCTTCTCTTGTCAGTGCTCACACATCAACTTTACAGCTCCCTTTTATTCTGCTCCACTCTCTCATGAAATTGATGTTTGGTTGTAATCCAGAAAACCTTCCTACCATTGCGAATCTAAATATTTCCTTGGCTCTTTCAATGATGAACTTCATAATGTCCAAATGTGGTTCTACCTCCTTCCAGGAAGGGGTGAGCTTGGCAGGCTAATGGTTTTCCTCCCCAAATAGCTTCATCTCCCATGTGCTAACCCCTCCACCCACTACTGCAAACATTGTTGCTGCAATATTTAATAGTTTCAATCAATAACCTTGTGATGTCTTTACAAATTAATCAGATAATGCTAAACGAGAGAACCAATTCTCACATAGAAGATACATTCAAATATTTAGTGTCTAAATCTTGAAATTTATAGCAAGGGATATGCAATTGGAAATCCTTAATTCCACAGTTTTCAAAGATATTTGAAGGTCAGGATTGAAAATAAAAATGAATGCCAACAAACTCTAATTCTTGGTAATTATCAATCCATATCAATCCACTTCCACTTAAAAAATTATTCATCGAATTTAGTATGAGGGTAAAATGTTTCCTATAATGTTAGTTTTTTTCCACTACATGGATGTGCCAAAGGCTAAGGAAAAAACATAATAACTAAAATTCATGAC